>CAKNWT010256786.1:0-12194 GCA_932066315.1 Andricus coriarius
TTTTTTTCGAATTATTTTCCAGTTAATTTGTGTTGTTAATGCTATTGATAGAATGCCATTTTTGCTTTTGTTCAAGTCTAAATATTCTGACTCAAACTCGTTTATATTTCTTACGCCTACGTGCCATTATCTATAATTGCGTGTTCTAATTAAAATCATTTATATTACATTCTCCAATGCTTTTTCCCTTTAGGTTTTTTGATGCGTAAATCCTTGGGGAAATTTTTTTTTTGATTATGAAAGGACCTTCATACTGGTCATATAATTTTCCTGTCTTTTTATCGGCTTTATTTGACAGTTTTTTTTACCATTTGTCAAACCTTAGCTCCTATTTTAAATTCTAAGGTCTTTTTTCAAAATCGTAATAGTTAGATTGTCTTTCGTTTGCTTTGTCTAAATTTTGCTGAACCTCTTCTTTTATTATTTGTGACTTTTTTAGTCTGTCAGTCCATTTGTCAACGCTTTAGAGCTCTATTTCGCTATCGTTTTCAATATTTTTTCTTAGAGGACTAAATTGGTTCTAATTCACGTCTTAAATTTAAAAATGAGGCGGTAAATCGCGTTGACGAATTTTTTTTAATGTTTAATGCGAACTGCAAATCGTCTATATATTTGTCCCAGGTAGAGTGGTCATTATCGTAATGAGTCTTAATTATTTGTTTGATCGTTCTATTGGGTATGCTTGTGGAGAATATTTCGGTGTTTTTGTATGTCTGATACCGCATTCAATTTGGTTAAATCTCGTGAAGTTTTGTTAACAAATTCCGTGCCATTGCATTGTCGGTGTGGAGAATTCGCGGTGTTCCTCGAAGCGAAATGACACGTTTGTGAAATTCTGACTCTATTGTGAACCTGTTAGCTTTTTAATTTGGATTATTTCGACTCATTTTGTGAATAGGTCTACAAACACAGATATGTATTGATTTATTCTCTTTTTCGAACTTGGCAACACGCCCATGATATCGCCTGATTCCATGGTCCATGGTTCTTCTAATACCCTTTTTCCGATTAATCCTATCTTATTTTGATTACTTGGTTTTACTCTTTAACAGATCTGGCAGCTTTTTACGTAATAGATAACGTTTCAATATACCTCTGGGCAGAAGTAATTTTCGTAAATTTTCGTGTGAGTTTTCTCTGAACCTAAATGTCCTGTCTGGGTTTCGTCTTGGTTTTCCCGTCAAGCTTGACGTCTAAGTTTTTGGGGTACGACTAATTTTCAAGGGTTCGAGTCTGGTAATGGAGTAGATTTGAGTGGCTCAGTTCTGTAAAAGTAGAGTTGCGAATCTCTGATTCGCCATTTTTCATGTTCTTCTGGTCTTTTTGTAACTTGTCTGAATTTGGTGGAGTACTAGTCGTCTATTTTGTCGTTACCGTCCACTTTTGGTTTTTCTACGCTACAAGCTAACGCGAACGCAATATTTTTTTATGGTTCTCCTGCTCTCGAGAGGGCATCAGGGACGAAATTTGAACTACCTGTACGATATATGACTTCGTAGTCATATTCGAAAAGTTTTAGTGCCCATCTGGCTAATCGGCCAGTGGGATTTTTTAGGTTATGGAGCCATTTTAAACTAAGTGGTCCGTGACTACGTTAAAGCTATAACCTTCTAAGTATGGTCTAAATTTTCGTATGCCCCAAACTACCGCCAGCCATTCTTTTTCGGATGCCGAGTACCAAAATTCTGCGCCGTTTATGCTGGAGCATTGGTTAAACCAAATGCAGACCTCACAGCCCGGTCCCTATATCCCCCATTGTACCCTATATTCAGTTAAGGTCCCTAAAGTACCCTATTTTCAAGATTTGGTCCCTATTGTACCCTATTTGCAGCCCATAATGCAACTTTAAAAAAGTTTATAATAAGAAAAAAGCTTCCAATAGTAAGGGATTTTGAAAAAAGTAAGAAATCGGGGAATTTCTGTAAGAAGTAACTTAGAAATCATAAGGGCTGATACATAGTCACTTTTTTTCAAATCACTTTTTAGTCACTTTTTTAAATAAAAAGGTGACAGTAGTCACTTTTCTTTCAATAAATTAACTCATGGGTTAATCAACATTCAATTCAGGTCTATACCTATTTCTGAATTGTCTTGAATTCTTTTGAAATATTTCATGGTTTTTTTAAAGATTCCAAAAATTTTTAATAGAATTCAATCATTTGAATGGACTTTAACGATTTTAGGGGTATTTTTAAAACTTCTAAGGCATTTTCAAGATCTTTTCAAGATCGCCTTCAGCCCACGTTGTCGATAAGTATTATTTTTTTTTAAAGTTTTTATCGTTGCAAGAAAAACCATTGCAATTATTCCGTGACCTTCTAACGCAAAATTTCACGTAGAATCCGAATTTCAACAAGTTAAATGTTCATCTTCCTTTTTTAATGAGTTCTTCTTCCATGATACGGAGAGGATACGATGTGGATACTTTAAGGATACGCTGTAGCGTATCCGTTCCTTTCATTCGGATCGCCAGGGATTTCAAAGCATTACAGAACCTATAAGGTATAAATATATTTTAACAGACTTCACGTTATTTTATAAGATTTCCGAGGATTTCTATTATTTTAAGGGATTTTAATAGCTCTCAAGGTATTTTAATCAGTTTTCCGGGATTTCTGTAAATATCATAATTGAATCTCACGGAATTTTATAATATTATAGTGCATTTTAAAGAATTTATTCACGAGAAGAGAGATATTTTGTAGGATTTTAAAGGAGTTTAAATATTTATGGGAATCTTAAAAGATTCCAAGGAATTTTTAGTTGATTTTAATGATTTGAAGGGATTTCAAAGAGTTTGAAATATTTTAGGATATAGAATTTTCTAGAATTTTGGAACATATGAAACGATTTTGCAGAACCTATAAGGTTTTAAGATATTTTAAAAGATTCCACTGAATTAGTTGGAAGGGGTTTTTAATGCTTCCAATGTATTTTATTAAATTTCCCGGAATTTATTCAAGAGAAGTGAGATATTTTGTAGGGTTTCAAGGATTTGAAGAGATTTGAAATTATTTTTTGGAATTCACCCTGAATTCTCATTAATTTATACTGAATTCTTTTAAATTATTTTAAATTTTTCCAATTCATTAGAATTCTTCTGAATTTACTCAATTCAATGGATCTATTTGACGCTTAAAAAGTTTTTATTTAATTGATCCTGAGCATCAATTGATAAAAGGATTTGAAATAGTTTAAGGTATTTTTTCAAATTCCTCAGCATTTTCAAGAGCTTTAAAAAATTTCAAGGGATTTCAAAAGATTTGAAATATTTTAGACTATTTTAGAAGAATTCTTAATTGATTTCAGTAATTTAATGGGATTTCAAAGGATTTGAAATATTTTAGGAAATTTTAAACGATTTCCAGAATTTTTTTATTCATTTCCTTAGTTTGAAGGGATTTCAAAGATTTTGAAATATTTTGGGGTATTTTAAAATAATTTAAGGCATTTTCAAGAGATTTGAAGAGATTTAAAAATTGTAAGGGATTTTAATGTTTTAAAAATTGATTTTAAAGGTTTTATTCACAAGAAGTGAGGGATTTCGTAGGGTTTCAAAGATTTGAATAGATTTTCATATAGTTGTTGCAATTCTTCAAAGGTCTTCAAAGATTTGAATTTTTTTAATTCACCCTGAATTCTTTTGAATTCTTTGCATGTCTCTTCAATTTTTTTAATTTACTTGAATTCTTTTATATTAACTCAATTCTTTTAAAGTCAATGGATTTAAAAAAATATTTTTCAAGTTTTTATTTAATTGATCGTAAATTCTTTTAACCTCGCCTTGAATTCTTAAGCATTTCATCAAATTCTTTAGAATTTCCTTGAATTTTTCTAAGCTCATTTCAAATTTACTGAATTTAATTAAGTGTATTCATATCTTTCAATTGTTTTTAATTTTTTTAATTGACCTTGAATTTTTATGAACTCCATCGAATTCTGTTCGTTTACCTTAAATTCCTATAAATTCGTTCCAATTTTGCGGAAAACAATGGACTTTTTTCACTTTTAAAATTTTTTCACAATTCATTTGAATTCTTTTAAATTTAACTTGAATTGTTCTGAAATATTATGAATTTATACCGAATTTGTTACCCTTTGAGCGTGAAATAAGTAACCTATGACCGTGACAAAAAGTACCCTTTGGACCCTATATTTTATTCCATAGGGACTGTGAGGCCTGCAAATGGCATCCTTTTATATTGGTACATGCCTGTCCCAGGGACTTTGGATGCTGTTTTAGGTTTCGAGCTTTCTTCCAAAGGTAATTGTAAATAAGCTAACTTTAAATCAATTTTTGAGAGGAATTTTGCTGATCTTAGTGTGTCCAGTATTTCTGTCATGAGTGGAATTGGGTAGAGGTCTTTTTTAGTAATATTATTAACTTTTCTGAAATCTAAACATAATCTGTAGTCTTTCCCTGATTTTTTTGTATCATACCTATATGATTACACCAATCAGAACAGGAGTTTTCTATTATATCCTGTTCTAATAGTTTATCAACTGTTTGATAAATTACTTCTTTTATTTTTGGGCTCACGTGGTAATATCGCTGTTTAATGGGATCTTGGCCTTGGACGTCGATTTTATGTTTCGTTAAATGACTCGCCCTTTGTTTTTTACCCTGGTGTATTTTAATATTATTTTCGAGAAGCTTTTCTAATTGAGATTATTTGCTTTCGTTAATATCAACAATACCTTCGCAAATTTCCAGCGAACTATTGTTTTGTTGGTCAATTTTCCCTAAACCATCCGAAATTTTATTTAATCTTATTGCTTTATTTTTTAAACTAACCCATTGATTTCTGTTATCAATTTCCGATATCTCATTTGCTTTTTGAGATACATTTTCTAATTCTTTCCGATTAGTAACTTTTTTATTTTTCCAAAGGTTACTATCGCTATCCTTATATGTGTCCTCATATTTGCTATTGTAATGCAATTTTCGTAACTTATTTTCCTTATGTTTCTTCCTAATTGTTGGCTTACTTAAACTAAATGAGTCCTGTGTGCTTGAGTTGCCGCTATTGTCATTGGTAAGGATGCTCTCTAGGGGTTGAAATTTGTGGCTCGTGGGGATGCTTATTAAGCTTGGCATATCCTTCGTAGGATTTGCTACAGGAATTTGGGCATTTTTTTCAGAATTGGTTAGAATTGATAGGTACTAGGGGAATTTGGCTATCTTTTACAGTTGGATTACTTTTATTAAGCTCTCTTGTACTTTTGAGGTTAATGCTACCTCCGAATTTCGGTTTCCTATCTGGATTCCTATTTTCTTCTTTTTTAGTTAATGGCTTATCCCTAATATTTACATTTTTCCTTTCCTTACTTTATTTGACTTTAATGTTAGGTTTAGTTTCGTTTTTATCAATAATTATTAGGAGCGGTAAAGAATTTGTGTGTGCTTCCATAGGATAGCTTGTAGGGAAACTACCTGGTAACCACTAAGTTTCTGAGTCATAGTCTAGGGTCATCCGTAAGGATTTTATCATGTCTGTTCCTAAAATACCTATGGATTTTGACATTGGGACTAAGCTAAATATTAAGTGTTTCGTTTTATTTCCGATTATAATGTTAATTACTACCTGTACAATTATATCGTCTGTTTCTCTATTCGCGACCATTAATTTTCGCGCAGCGGGTTCAAAAATTGAATATTTGGAAGTCTGGATTGTTTCCAGCAATTCCTTGCCAGCGTACGAATGCATGGCACCTGTATCTACCAAAATACGAAATAAATTAGTTTTGTATTTTGTCATCAAATGAAAACGTGTCTCCGTTATTTCATCTTTATCCGAAGTTGGAAATTCTGGCTTTTCGGTATTAGGTTGTGAAATGTTTGGTCCTAATAGCCGCCCCTCCAGTTTCCCTGCTTGTATGCATAACAGGAGCATTCTCTTTTAAAATGGCCCGCTATACCACAATGATAACAGTTTAAACTATTTGTGTTCTCATTCCGATCCGATTTTTTGGAAATTCTGTTTACCGTTATTAGTTCCTGGGTTATTTTCTGCTTTTTCTATTGAAAATTTGATCATTGGGTTACTTTGACCTTGAGTTTGCATTAAGGACATTTGATTAAATATTGGTAACATTTGGTTATAAGGATTGAATGGGTATCGTGGTCTATTGTGTATGAATCTAGATTGAAAATTTGCTTGAAATATAGGTTGGAAATTTGTATGAAATCTAGGTAGGAAACCAGATCGGAATCTGGGTCTGAAATTTTGTTCATATTGAGCTGGGAAAGGTAGGAATTGAAATCCAAATGGTAAGAATGGAAATCGATTTTTGTATTGTTTTCTACCCTGGTAATTTTGGTTTTAATATCCGCTTTTGTTATTATTTATTTCCTTTTTATCATCCATTTTAGGTGCAGTAATTTGCAACACTTGGCCTCGAATTTTTTATTTGGCTAGCTCAGTTACCCATTGTTTGGCTAAGTCCTCTAATTGTTCAAAAGTGTCAAAGTCGTTCCCTTTAATGTACATTGTGTATTCGATGCGAAGGTTTTCGTAAGTTCTGCTTAGTTCCCCTTCTAAGTTTTTTATAGGGTAGAGTTTAGTAAAGAGTTTAATCATTTTTGTTAGGTTTCTTGATTTCTTTTTTGTTTGCAGAATTTTCTTTTTTCTTTTATTTCTACCGAAAACATTTCATCGATATGCGCGTTTTTAAAATCTTGGGTGAAATCTGATAGACATCTCCAGGAACTTTTGTTTACTTCGCTCCAATCTCTTGCATTTTCTATTAGTAGTGCGCCTAAATTTTCTAAAATGTCGCAGTCCTTTATTTTGTATCCCCTTTCAAATCTTTCTAATTCATGCAAGAAATGCGCGGGACTATAATCTGTGACCGTCCGCGAAGAAAGGGCCCTAATGCGGAAAAAATATATTTTTAGTTTTTCCCACCAATCGATAGCTTTTCATTTGCTCTTTCATAATAAAAAATATTATTCCTATATATGAAAAACTCGAATTGTTATTAATATGCAAAGAGAAGCTCTTTTATGGAGTTCTTATATTGGAACGCCCCTTCAATCACTCCTCCTGTAAAATGTAGCTACCGCGCATTACGTCCCTTTCTTCGCGGACGGTCACATCTTTATTATTTCGAAATTTGAATGGCCAATTGCTCATAATTTGAAACGGCGCTTGTATAATGCCGAAAGGAAAATAAGTTGCTTGAATTGTTTGGTTATTTGTGTGATTATCGAATTAGTGATCTGATTCTGAGTTATTAACGTGTATTCGTGAACGTCTATTTGATCTGTTATTGGTTTTCGAGGGTCTACATGTTTTGTTTTGATTTGAGTTATTTTTGTCTAGTAAAGGTTCACTGTCGTCAGTATCTCGTAATTTCAAATTATTAATTCTTATTTTGTTACGGTTTTCTATATTATTGTAGGAAATTTGGGTAGTTTCTTCTAAATTTTCGCCCAAATCAGATTTAGCAGATTGCCTGTTATGAGACTCGCTTTTGCTTTTTCTAATATTTAATTTTATTATTTTCTGTCTGTATTTAAAGGAGCTATTAGCTGGCCGTACTAGTCTAAGCCCTAAAGCATTTGCCCTATTTTCCCTTTCTTTAAAGAATCTTTCTTTTTGGTATTTCATAAATTCATTGAACTTTACGCTTTCTGAAAGTTCATATGTTTCTAAAATGAACTGTGTATTTTTTCCAACAAAAAAATCGGCATCAAAAGTTTCGTTGTTGGTTTGGGGACGATTTTCTGACCTATTTTTATTTTCTAGGGGAACGGTTTAGTTTGTTCCCTTTCTTATGTTACCCTTTTCTAGAGACGCGCCTATTGTGGGTAAATTTTAGTTATCCCAGAAGAAAGTATTGTTTTTTGGGTCAAAGGTTCTCTTAAAGATTTCAATAATGTCATGGAGTGGAGGTTGGTTGTTTGTCGTTTGATTTATTTCTGGGAGTATTTCTTGATTTAACTTGTCTTGGTTCGACCTATTGTTATTTACTGGGGTTTCTGTGTTTTTTCTACCGAAACCTCTACCGCGACCCATTGGTCTTTTAATTATTTTTAGGATTGCTCCCCTACTTTGGTGTGTACTATTTGTCAAATTAGTGTTTTGATTTGGAAGTGCAGCGGCACCTTCCAAATCTAGATTATCGTAGTCGCTTTCCGTTATGGTTGGGTCAGCCATTTTATTTTTCATGTTAGCAGACCTAATTTTAATTTCAGTTGAGTTTTCTTTTAGATTTGTAAAAATACGACACCCTATACTTAATTCCTATTAGGGGTTTTTACATTTTATGATAATTTCGATGTGAATATTTATACTTATTTCGGAATATTCTAATTAAGATTTTAGTTAGATATTAAACTGTTGTCGAGTTCGCAAATATGTTTATTTTCTTCGTCTGATCCTTTGTTTGGGAGATACGTCGCGTGTCCTTGGCGCGACTCGCGGGTATTTCTCGCTGTACGTGCGAACTTGTTGCGTTTAAACCGTTCACCAAGTCGGGCGATTGTAATTTTCCGCGAAAATAAAAATGTATGCTATTCCTATTTTCAGGTTTCCTTCATCCCTTGATAATTTTCGTGATTTTTATTTTATTTTTTAAAAAATACGGAGTAATGCCAAGGAGGGAATGTGGGATTTGGAAAGCCCAGGACGAGGAGAACATAATAAAAACGCCCTTCCTTAAAAGGCAATGAGAACATTTATTGCCACTTATATATCGCTGATACCGACAGTCCGCGGCGGTAAACTGGCGGATGATAGTAGTAGGGAGCGGGTAAGTCGTCGAAGGTGATTGGTTACCAAATACAAGGATCGAATTCACTGCACTTGAATTCAAACTCTCTACGCACTCACGATCGATTTTCTCTACTATTTTCCCTATCTATTTTCTATCTATTTTCCCGCTTACACAACAGAAGATATCAGTCCTAAAGTAAAGAAATGGAAACATGGTGTTCATAGTCAGCCATAAGCTAGATGCTCTAATACATTTCTAACGTTTTCTTGCATTTATAACTGATTTTGAACCCCACGTTTTATTATATGAAAGCTCTTTTTCTTAGTTACTTTTAGCTAAAAAGAACATAAAGAAACCGACCCTATGGATCCTATGGAAAGACGCGGCTCATTTTTCAAACATTAGGGAGAAAAAAAATATTTAGATTTGCCCACTGGCAGCGGATTAATTTGTTTAGTGACATTTTTGCCTTTTACTCACGGCTTATTATTTTTGAATCCTACGTTATAATTCCTTACTTTAAGACTTGCATAATTTAAAAGCTCTTTTTGTGTGCTATATTTCTGTAGAAGGAAGCTTGAAAAGAAATATCCCTCTTGAAGAAATCATTTTAAAATAATTTAAAAAATAATTTTCCTTTCGTTTTCAGCTACGCAACAAAGTCAAAAAGGTTCATTAGCCATACAAAATGATGATACGAAATGATTTCTGAGTATTAAAAAAAACATTTAAATTCGTCTATTAGAAGCAGAGGAATTTGCTTACATATGTCCGGACTTCAGAGCATGTATATTTCATTTTTGAGACCTAATACCTGTATTTGGTCAATGCACTATCAAAAACCTTTACAACTATGTATATTTTATTTGTCAACTCGAATTACCAATGAGCGGATAAATAGTGGGACACCTCCTGTGAAAATTTCCACATTCGATGCGAACACAGAGCTAGAACCATTTTACCATCAAATAACGTACAATGATCACTAAATCTACGAATAGTTGACTATTTAATTAGAATACATCTGTCTCAAATATTGTTAAATAAAATGCTGCCTGTATCTATATTCATATAAATTTATGCACTAGACTTTTTCTTTCTTTTCTAACCAATCAGGAGCTTTTATTCGAAAAAGTTTACCATAAGGAAAAAATGAGTTTTCATAATTTAAAAAAATCTTTTTATCTTCGAAAAAGCTTGACGCTGGCGACTCCCGACTCCAGAAATACAAAAAGATACAAGTTACAAAGTTTTTAATTTTTCAGCAAGGCAACAAGTATCGAAATTGAACAGCTTAACGCTCGCGTCGTAGAAGCTGAAAT
The DNA here is from genome assembly GCA_932066315.1 of Andricus coriarius. Taxonomy (NCBI): domain Eukaryota; kingdom Metazoa; phylum Arthropoda; class Insecta; order Hymenoptera; family Cynipidae; genus Andricus; species Andricus coriarius. The sequence goes on from CAKNWT010256786.1 coordinate 10,044, forward strand.
TAAATTGAAAACCGAAGTACAACGTATTAAAAAAAAACTACAAATTCAGATCACTGAATTGGAACTTTCGTTGGACGTGGCAAATAAGAACAATCTAGACTTGCAAAAGACCATCAAGAAACAATCTCTCACTTTAACCGTAAGTAAATCTTCTACAGAAATTCGAATAAACCTACTAAATCAAATGCTAATTATATATGTAATTTTCTTGTCCTTTATTAGGAACTGCAAGCACACTACGACGAAGTTCAACGTCAACTGCAAGTTACACTAGACCAATTGGGTATCAGCCAACGTCGTCTACAGTCTCTAACTGCTGAGCTCGAAGAAGTTCGTGGCAACTACGAATCTGTAAGCTATTGAAATGAAATAATATTATTTCCAAATCTAACATCAGGTGTGGAATTATTCGGCATTGCTTTCAATTGAATGACACCGATCTGGCATGAAAATGTTTATCCCAGGGATAACCCGACGGGATATCCTGCAAGGTGGGAGTTTTCAGTGTATCTCACGTGGAAAATTTTAATATACCAGAAACGTCCCAAAGACATCCCGGATATCCTGGAGATATTTCTAGAATATATAAATTTCCGCCTTGCAGGATGCCACTATAAGTTATCCCTGGGACATCCTTAAAATGACCCTGGACATAAATGAGATCAAACGAGATATCCCATTGCTGGGTACAAGGTTCAAGCTTGGGTTTGAGCTCAGTTTGATTTCAATAGAACATCAGTCGGTTATATTACTTTGAAAACGGTAACGAAAATGAGAATATTACCGGCAAGTAACCGGCGGATAAATTCTTTCAGAACTTAAACCAGCCCAATTGGCTTTAGCTTTCTTGATTTCGTCACGGCCTTAAACGGGATTAACTTCAATTTAATATTTGATCATTCTCATCCGAATGCATACCTTTCAGCGCCCGACCATGTGCCCTTAGAGCCATCCACACATCATCCTAGCCCTAAAGTTTCACAGAGAAAAAACATTTCTTCTATCTCCTTAACCTATATATAGCCAAAAACCACTGAAAGTCCGGAGTAAAAATAATTCGACTCCCCTCAGTCCTCAATTACCCTATAATGAAGACATAGTCAAGACATGTTCAAGACGTTTTTATGAATCTAGCGTGCGGCATGCTCAACGAATTTATTTTATTTCTTGAAGTCGAGCTTAAGACAAGGGCAACAGTTAAAATCCTCATTATCTCAAGGCAACCAATGGCCCCAAAGTTCATAACATTACGAAGCTGGCAATACAGAACTAGATAACCAACAAAATCAGACTTTTTTAGGAACGAGGAAAAACATTCTGTAAAATCCAAATCACTAATTTAGAAAAAGTTTAAATACTTTTCCGGTTCGAAGTGAAACTAATCTAAAATTGGAGTAGTCTCGACTGCGGATTACAACAAAATATGCAATTTTCAGATTTAATTACAAATAAAAAGGTCTGTTTAGATATAAATTTTTTGAATGCCACTAAAAAACGTTTAATGTAAAAAAGTTAGCTAGTTCGAAGTCAACTGTACACACATTTTTAGTTTATAATATTAGAGGTTTCGAAAATCGGCTTTCGGTAGTGATTAAAAATCGAATTTTCAATTTTGTCACATAAATATAAACATGCTCCCAAGATATGAGGATGCTGAATTAGAATACATTTTTTTATCAAACATATTAGATTGTACTGCAATTGGGGAAAGCAGGCTAGTGTGGGGTTTGCTGTAGGAGCCAGAGCCTGAAACGTCATGAAGATGAACAGATGACAAGCACTGTAACTTCAAAACTGCCTACTTTTTGCACACATGTTACACACAATATTTTTTGTAAGAATGCAGAGAGTTTTCGATTTGAGAAAGCAAAAATAAAGTTTCCGAAAATTTTGGAAACTTTGAATACTATGAATTACGAAAAATTTCGATTCAGTATTCACTACTGACAATCAGTGTCATGTGTCAGCTGAAAATGCCAGAAGTGAGGTTCTGATTCCGGCACTCCTGGAATGTAATTTTGAATCAAAATGTGCAAGCGCAGCAGCTGACAGACGCAATCTGATTATGAATTTGGCATCGAATTTTTTAACTTAAAAATGGCTGACCCAATATGGCGGACGTGAAATTTTGTAAACTCTACGATTTTCGCA
>CAKNWT010256801.1:0-23798 GCA_932066315.1 Andricus coriarius
TCTCTTTGAAATTTCTCTTTCTATTATTAGTTTCATAGCTAAGAATCTTAGTTTTTGAAAAATCAAAGTTATGGTTATCACTAGTTGCACATTCACATGAATATGAGCACAACTTTGATTTTTCAAAAACTAAGATTCTTAGCTATGAAACTAATAATAGAAAGAGAAATTTCAAAGAGATGTTTCATATTGTAAGAAACACTAATTCAGTCAACAAAATATCAGATATAGAACATATTAGCAAAATTTATCATAGCCTTATTTTACTAACCAATAATTTTAAGCAATAGTTTAGTAATATACACATTTTTACACTCTATCTCATTTCTATGATTTTCAAATTTTTGCTCCAAACGCTATCTTGAATGGACGCCCTTCCAATCAATTCATGTATATTACCCATAATAGCTTTATATACTACATAATACTTCTTCATGCGAATCGTATATTCTACGGTATACTCCATATTTATAAACTGTCAATTCTCCATCGACCATCAGCGGAGAATTGTTACACAAAATGGAGCAAGAATTCTGGAATTAATATGTAATATCAATAATTTAACATTTTTCCTGGAGAGGATAAACTCTTAATTTATATTCTTATATTCTTTTTTGTTTTTAATCATTGATACAAAAAATGTTTTTGACATCATCCACATATATGTACTCCATATTTTAGAAAAATATTTTCTGACTTAGGAATGTGGTAAGATTTTTTCAATTAGTAAAATATCTTTCAATATTTTATATAATTTAGAAACATTGGTATTGAAAAATCTAGTGTTATTAATTATAGAGGAGAGGAGATGTTATCCTGAAGAGGCTCCATGTCATAGAGCGAAAGCTTGATAGGTTTAATAAATTATAAGATCAGTAAATCAAAACCGTATACACAATCTTTAATAATTTATTAAGCCAAAACGATTGCGAATAAAAAAAAACGATTGAGAATACAATTGGCCTTACACCCTCGCCTATGATCGATCTAAACAACACAATCCTAGATTCCTCTAGGATCCTAGAACCCCTAACTTACAAGCGCGATCACTATACCCATTTCCTGTCCTGCGACTGTGAACCAACCAACCCCATTGCCAAGCTTCTGGTGGCTACAGAGCATCTAGATCAACAAGACCTCTGGGGAAGCCACCCCAAAATAGGTCAGATCGTTGTCACTCCCACGGCCGGTATAAAATGTATTCAATGGTTGTAAAAAAGAATTGTGACGAAACCAACTGAGTAGATGTTAATGAAGGATCAAAGAAACTTAAACAAGCACTAGAGCGTGATAAAGTAACGTCCGTGCGTATGGCAAACTCGGGAGATATTTTAGGACCCGTACCTCAAAATAAAATGTCAGAGCTGCTTACCAAGATTTTTCAGGACAGTAATGTCAACATTACTTTATGTCATATCTAATAGCGGGATACAAAGAAGTTACAAAAACGCATCTACGGATTCGGGAAAGGTATACATGGCCAGGAATGCGAGACGAGATCAGTGAGTATATTCGAGGATGCAAAAGCTCCCTTGAACAAAAACTCATGAGAGCTTGAACTCGGGAACCAATTAGAATTACCGATACGCCTTTTCAAGCGTTTAATAAGGTTTTTTCGACACGGCAGGACGGCTGCCTACAACTCCTAGTGGAAACCGGTACATACTTACGATGCAAGACAGCTTCAGTAAGTACTGTCTTGCCGTGCCTATCCCTAGTCAGAAATCTTCTGTTATAGCTCTCGTGGTAGCGGCAAAACTAATATCTGTCTATGGGGCCCCAAAATATATCCTGACCGACAGAGGAGGCAGTTTCATTAGTAAATTGATGAAAAACCTAGAAAGAATTTTTAATGTCAAACAACTTACAACTTCGGAATAACATCCACAAACGAACGGATCCCTTGAAAGGAGCCACATCGTACTAACTGATTATATAAAACACTATGCAACCAATTACGACGATTGGGATCGACTTCTTCCTTTCGCTATGTTTACATACCTTATGATCCAAAATACCCGGAATTCTTCCATAAAACGAAAACGGTTCAATTATTCATCGATATTCATTTTATTCCCTTCGAAGTAATCTCCATTGCAAACAATACACATATTCCAACGCTTCCTCCAATCTTGAAAACAATTTTCATAGTTCGATTTTGGAATCGCCTTCAGCTCCTTCTGCGCATTCTCCTTTATCGCCCCAATCGTCTCAAAACACTTTCCACGAAGTGGTAACTTGAGTCATGGGAATAGGAAAAAGTCACAAGGACCCATGTCAAGTGAATAGGGAGCTTGCGGAACGGTATGAACGTTGTTTTTGGTGTAATAGTCGCGTACAAGATGAGATGTGTGAGCCGGTGCGGCTCACACTCTCATCACAAGCCGCGCTTCAACTCGTGTCATGCCCAAAACATCGTGCATAACGCTCTGCACCGATCCGAAAGTGACACCAAGATCGGCTGCTATCTCCCTGATGCTCACACGACTATCTTTGAGGACAATTTTCTTAACTTTTTCGACGTTTTCGTCGGTCACAGAGGTGGATGGACGACCGGAAAAAGGCAAATCATCAACCACGGTACGGCCCGCTTCAAGCTCTTTTTACGACTCGTACGCTTGTGTTTTCTACATTGTCGACTCCCCGTAGACTACCGTTAACATTTTCAACGTTTCTGCACATGATATATTGTTAGAAATACGAAATTTCAGGGCAAACTCTTTGCTCAACTAAATTCGACATTGCGAAGTTCGCAGAACATAACAAACAATAACTTGTTTAAAAAGCTATCACGAACAAACTCCCGACAGACAGCGCTCAAACAGATTTTTGAGAGCCAGATGACAGATGTACCCCCTAGAAAAAACTGTTTTGACAATATCTCAAGCGCGGTTTGTTTGAATGGGAAATTCCGGGTACTTTTTGATCATAAGGTACAATACATCTGTACACGAGGCAACCAATTTACTCTTTTCGAATTAGTTTTCGGAAAAGTGGCCAAAACTCCAAGCAATTTTCCTCAAAGAGAGGCATTGGAAACATACGGTTCTTTTCTTCGTGACCTAATTATAAGAATCAGGGAAATCTAAAGAATGGCCGCGCGAAATCTAATTCAAGCGAAAACTCGATCCAAGGAAAGCTACGTCGAGAAAGCATGCCCTTTGAATGCAAAGAAAGGAGATCAGGCTTACATCCTCAAGGATATAAGAGAGGGAAAATTTACTAGTATAGGAATAGGCCCTTTCAAAGTAGTCGGATTGACGTAGAATAGTAACGTGATCCTAGAGGCCGAAAATGGCCGAAGCATTACGGATCATGCAGACAAACTTAAAATAGTTCATTGTTAACAGTCTAAGTTCACCGTCTGTTGCTTGGGAATGCTGAAGTCGAGAACATTCCGTTATCAGCCTAAGCCCAGTTCCAAAATAAATAAATAAACAAAGTAATCGGAATTTAAGATCTGGCTCATCTTAAAACTTTTTCAGTAAAATTGGGTGAAGCTGTTCATTATGAAGTACTTGATGTTCCTGTCCCTATATATGGTAGCTAGCCATGTGACTACGGACAACAGCTACAGAATCACACCTTTCCAAGCAAGCACGGGTAGCTAATATGAGTATTTGTCACGTTGTGAAACGAGTTACCAGAAACTGGAGAATAGCAACGTTTCTACATGTGGAGAAACTACATGTGGCATTAAAATCCTACCAACTACACTGGAGTACCCTGCCTAAATATTGCAGCCTGCTTTCAGGGTATGAATGCTCAGCATCTATTAAGAAATACCACCTGGAAGCAAAGTTCGAGCTAGCTCAAAGATATCAGGCAAAAATTGATCAAGAAATACAAAAGTTTAGTTGCTACGCTGAAAGAAAGTATCCGTCATCGTTGCCGTTGAGTATGCGGAAACTAAGAACAACGCCGATGCTAGGATTCCTCGGAGGCATCGTTGGACCTGAAGCCGGGTCTCCTGACATGCGAAGATGGCCAACACATCGAGTCGGAGATTGAAGACCTCAATAGAGCAGCTGCAAACATCTCGCACTTGATGGAAAAACAAACATATGTTATCCGAGCACAATTCGACGAGATAAATCTCCGAGCGCAACAAAATAAAAAAGACCAAGAAAAAATACGGGAACATCTCACGCAAATATCGCCTGAGATAAACACTACCGGGAAATCTATATGGAATTTAAATATCAACCAGATGATGGAAAGAATGCTGCACTCCATCGAAATAGGGATTGATGAACACATCAGCTCAGCTGACGAACTTCTAGATTTCATTCACGCCGCCAGGAAATGAGAACTGCAACCAAGTTTGTTAACATCGGATCAATTGGAACCAGTTTTCTGGGATGTCCAAGACCATGGTGGCAATCCGAATTTTCCAGTTGAAGGACCCAAGGAGAGCCTTGAAAAACTTGCTCAGCTTGCTGAAGTAATCATCATCTGCAAAAATAGCTCAATAAGGATACTGCTGGACATACCAATGCTCGAAAAAACGGAGTATTCAATTTATCGGATACATTCAATCCCAGTCATTCAATCGGCCTCTGAAAATGGATCGGGTAGAACATGTGTTCACCCAGAGCATACTCACATTGCCATGGAGGGTGCACAGCGAAATTATTTTTTTATTTATTTTACTAAATGATCAAGAGAATGCAGCATGCAAAAAATTAATGGAAAAATATGTTTCCATCAACAACTCACCCGTGTACGAAACAGCAGTGCAAAAAGAGTTGTGAAAGTGAACTACTGCTGAATCCAACTGAATTCTCTTTTAATCCGTGCAAAATTCATCTCTCTAACCAAGACGATGACTATTGGAAGGAAATCAATACCCTAGGAGGATGGATATATTCTATACTGACATCTCTCTCTGCAGAAGTGAGATGTTCAAAAGGCCCCACATCAAACAAAAAATTAACCGAAGTAGGCCTCTTTCAAGTGGAACCAGGATGTGAATTGAAAAGCACATATATGACTCTGCCCAGCCTAAAGAAAACAAGTGGATTAACGGAACTAGTGTATGGCCCAAAATTAATGCTTGATATGTCCAAAATATCCAGAATTGTGATGGCATATTACCCATACAAGGTCTCCCAAGGCCCAGTAGTATATCCTTCTAAAAAAAATAAAATCAACAATGAATGATTCGAATAGAACAAGAAAGCCCTTGAAGAGGTGGAACAGAAGTTCAACGAGATGAGTCTGAAACAACAAAATACATGCTTCACACCGACAGAAAAAAATAGTGGAAATCGCGCCGCTCGAAAATATAGGTGTTAAAGTACTGGCACAGGAACTACAACCGGTATTACCAAACATCTTCCTGTAAAACAATTTCAAAGCTATGTAGGAATTCGAAATTTCCCAATAGCATTTTGGAATTAAACCAATTCTTTTACACCTCTCTAGCAAAAGATTGACAAATATTGTGAGTCTTAATTAAATTTGATCAGTACAACCCTAGTAGCAAGATAACTGCAGACTGGCGCCAGCTGGACGCCAGAAAAAGAAGAATCTGTTTGCAGCCTGGCGCCCGGCTGGTTCCGCTTTGGCGTGCTGTTCTGGTGCCAGAGTCTGGTATAGCAGATCCTGGCCCTGACTGGTCATGATATACACCAGGCAAAATTAAAATAACGTAAAATGGTACTAAGTAGCTTTCTGTAATAGTTTTACACTATATTTTAGCCTTTTCTAGGAGAATATACTGCGGAGACGTCACTACATTTCAGGCAGGACACACTGAAATATTACAAACATAACCCCTTGTTGTATACGCTTACTGCATGTTTGGGGATACTTATGAATCGTTCAGATTTCCGATTGCTAGATTTTCAATTTCATTAATTAATTTCTACATTAATTACTAGTGTTTAAACTAAATACCAGAATCTGGTTCCTTTATTCACCAGATTCTGTTTATCGTCTGGTCTGATCATTTCTCCCGGCAGTCTGGTCGACTAGAGGGAGCAGATGCTGAGTCAGACTCTGGCCTCTGTCATACAAGCCAGACGTTGCTACTAGGGAAGGAATTCTAAATTGCCCAACAGAATTTCAGAAATAAAGTTCTCTCACACCTCGCAGGCAAATGATTAACAAATATTGAGGAATGCCCTCATACTCAGGAAATTGTTAATATTCTTACACAGGCACAGAGCGACCATTTTCCAATTAAAATTGTTACTAATCAACAATTCGTCTTTATTTCTCAATAACCAAGTCCGAACTGACGATCGTAATGAGTAAATTGAACTCCAGGTAGTCGAAAGAGATTCTCGTACCGAATAGAACCTCTTCTCTAATTGATCCGCGATCAACGGCACCCGTCCGCGGTTCCGAGGTGCCACTCGATTTAAGACCAGAACTTCAGAAAAAACTAATAAGTACGCGGTGTTTTCTTTCATATTCCAATTCGTTTTGGTGTGTCGGACATAAAAACGCTTGATAAATTCCCACCTACAGGGGTTAGCTCTCGGAATTGGATATCAGGGGCAACTGTAGCTCTGCTAGGGAATTTTAAAGTAATTTTCCAATCAAAATATAATTTTGAAATCGGCCGAGGGCACGTCCGGGTACGTGCATATAACCTGCTAAGAAATTCATGACGAGGAGTCTGCGAAAATCCGCAATATTATCGGTATAGTGCGCAGACTAAAAAAATAATAGGTAAAGTGAGTTAAAAGGAAGTATTCGAAATAGTCTAATTCACAAAAGAATTAGTAAATTATTGGAGGATTTAAAAGTATCCAGAGCAATTTAGGTTCAGAGCTCACTAAGAAGTTTTGTGAATTTATACTATTGAAGTGTGAACGATGTGTGTGCGCGGAAACGCGTATGGACAATAATAGCCAAAGTAACCTGGATATGAAAAGTAAAAGTGCCCGTCTTCGATAAATAATATAGAAAAAGATAGATCAGTGGTATTCCTCTTTTTTTCTCTTTTTTTATCTATCGAGGATGCTTCCTTATTTGATTATTTTGTTGGAAATTCGTTTTTGCACTAAAAAGTTAACTTTTCTATTATCAAATGAAAATTTATCTTATTGATTTGAAAATTTAACTATTTGTTTAAAAATTAATGTTTTTTTATGAAACCTCAGTTTTTACTGAAAATTTATCTGTTCTATTTTTTGTTATGTCGTACAAGATCTCCAGAAGTCAATAACTTCTTCGAATACTTCAATTACTTTGCTTTTAGATATATATTTTATTGTGTTGCGATTGAGAACCAGCCCGAACGGGCGGGTTATATATGGCAGAACGTCTAGAACCTTCTGTCTATGGAAGGTACCAGAAAGTACATGCGCAATTACAGGCGCACATTGTATCTATTAGTACAGTGTATTGATTAATATGCATATATAGACACTTATAGGCAGGGTAAATAACACCCCCTCTTTAGACATTATTTCGCCCTCGATATTGTTTAATTTTACAAATGAATCTTTTTCGCATTTACTAATCGTAATAGAGATGTTCATGGTTGTACTGTTTCAACACTTTCTGCATAAGTTACAACATTAGGTTGATTTGCTACTTTATTTTTTACATAAAAAAGGATAATTTTCTTAGGTATACATCTTGTCATATATCTTAGCACTCCAAACTTGAAAAGCGCGTACATAGTTATCGATCCTATCGCTATATAGCCTTGACGCTGGAACCATTCTGAAGTGGTTTCACTCCAACCTTTTTGTTTTTTATGAATGGACATATTATTAAGTATACCTTGAACATAATTTAAACTAAGTTGTGCTTTCCTAAATACATCTATATCAATTTGCTTGGGCATTTGAATTAATCTCTTATCTAAGTTATCTAAGTTTCCTAGGTTATGTTGAATATCGTAAGTTTCGTTGAAAACAATAGTTTTAGTCATATTTAAGTTTTTTGATAAATGAAGTTTATCGTGTTTGTTACATATTTCACCATTTTCGCCGATGATTAATGTGGTAACTTTGATTAGAATTGGTTCGATTTTTTCTCCACATACTAAATCTAGGTTAATGTCGGTTTTGGGATTTAAAATATATCCTCCTGTTACCTGTATGTAAGTTTCTTTATGAAGCAAATAAGGAGATTGTAAACATGTTGTTTTTGCATATCTTCGCAGTAAACTTGCTTCGCAAGTATTTGTTTCATAAATTCTTAGGTTAGGCTGATTTCTTTTACATATTAAATGTCTTTTTATTGTTTTACGTTTGTTAATTGTCTCATTATCAGTCGGTACGTAACTGTCTTCGAAGTCAATTATTAAGTCATGATCGGGAATTAAGGAAAGGAATATTTTGCCAAATTTTATTGGAATTGGAATTATTAATTTTGCGGATCCTTCCTCGTTTTCAATAATTGGGATATTAATAACGTAAGTGAATAATCCATTTACTACCACCATTGAGATTGAACTAATATCAAGAATTTTCTGGTAGTCTTCCTCGAAATGGTATTTTGTTTTATGTTGCATTTCAAAATCTTCTAGTGTATTTTTCAATATTGCAGGAGTTAAAATTTGTGGATGTATAATTCCATATCTACCATTTTTGATAGCATCTATTGCTATATTATTATTTTCGTTTATTTCTTCAATTAGGATAGTTATTGAAATTAATTTTATATTAATGAAATTATCTTTAGTATTTGAATTCAGCTTTTCAACTGTTTGGTATTCTAATGCAATGTTATACTTTACTTCTTGGTCTGTATCTAATACTATCTTAAGGATTTTTGTTCGATTATTTAATACGGAAACTACATTCTTATTATTAGTATATAAATGGTCGAATTCTGAGTTTTTTGGTTTCAATCTGATTCGGTCAAGGTTCCAAATAAAGTTTTCGAAATATCACCTATAAAATTAACTAGTCCTGCTTTATGTCTTTTTTCCAAGTAATTTGTGTCAGATTGTAGATTTGGTTATTAATTTATTAATTCTATGTCTTATTAATCTTATTTCGTTTTTCGCTATACATTCATTTCCACATGTCTGTTCTATTAAATTGATTGCTTCTTCTATAACTTGAAAACTATTTTCGGTCGCAGTTAAATTTATTCCTATGATTAATTTCCATTTTTCGTGGTACAAATAAGCTTTGCGAATTTCTTCTATGTAAATTTTTCCATAAATTTCTTGAAGAACATAGTTTGCTTGTATCGTCGTTATTATTATCTACAGGACCAGAATCATTATTTTCCTGCAATATAAAATGGCATCACTTGCTCAATATGAACTTGGAGAGTTTTGCCTTCAAATTTAATTTTAAAACTTTTATTCATTGTAATTCCTGTAACAATTCCTGGACCTTTCCAGCTTGAATCCAATTTATTTTGTTTTGTATTATTTTCCCATTTGACTTGATCTCCTATTTTGTAAACTGGGTGGCTTTTAACTATGTTTTCAACCAAACGTTACTTAGTCTTCTCTTGCTCAATTTCAATTCTTTCTTTAGCTTCCTAACGATGTTGTCATGTTTGATTTTCCATTTCTTTATTAAATCAGCATAAGTAAGCGTTGGTGATCTTGGTATTGCTGATGAGATTTTAGGATCTCTTCCAAATGCCATCTCAAAGGGTTATTAGCCTGTACTTGCGTTTTTATTGTATTAATTACGAGTGTAATAAATTTCAAATTTTCATCCCATTGTTTCCCATTATCTTCCATTGAAGTTTTAATGAGATTTTTTAAAGTTGAATGCATTCTTTCTATGTTACAATTTGCTTGTGGATGGAAAGATGTTGTTTTTATATGCTTGATATTTAATGCATCTTCAAATTGTTGCATTAATTCCGATAGAAAGTTTGTTCCTTGATCAGTAAGTATCGTTTAAGGTGCTCCGAATATATACCATATATTATATATATATAGTTAAAAGTTTGTCATAAGAACAACCGCAGGATTTCGCTGGCAGCAGGTGCTAATCTGAAAAATTGCACCCCCTCTCAGCGAAATCGCGGTAAAATTTCAGCTGCAACCACGTCTCACGACCGTGAGATGGGTGGTTACAGTCTGTAACGAGTTCAATATGATGATCCAACAAAAGTCTCGTGCACCCTGAGGACACGGAGCGACCCAAGGACGACCGCCTTCTACATTTTCCCCGCAAGTGTCTTAGCATTTTCTTGACACGCAGGGATGCTTTTCAGGCTATTAACCAGTGAAACCTTGGCACCTCCAAGAGCGCCGATAATCAAGACGATAAGCTTAACGGAATATTCCGGGTATAGCCGTTGCAACTCCCTTATAAGGTATTTATACCTCTCTTTCTTTTCATTCTTCTTGGCTATGATGTTTTTGTCAGCTGGTGCCGAAAATTCGATAAAGAACATGGTTCGTTTCTCGAAGTCAAGAAGAACTATGTCAGGCCTCGAGTGCGCAACAGAAACAATTGTCGAGAATATGAAGTTCCAGTATATCCGACACTTCTCATTTTCGACAATTGACTATTTCCCTAGGAGCGTTTAGCGTAGCGGTATTTGGGCTGATGTTGTAAGAGTGACAGAGATGGTAATAAAGGACTCTTAGTGCCGCATTGTGCCTTTGGATGCAGGACGTTCCCGCATGAGTTGGACAACCAGATAGTGTGTGTCCTAGATGCTCGTGGTGTGCATGACACGCTCTGCAGCTATCATCGGGAATGTCTTGACTCAAAATGTAGCGACGGTATGCTAGAGTGGAAATGACACCGTCTTTGCATGCCAAAATGAAACCCTCCGTGCCCGACTTCAATCCGGGTGATTTAAGGAAAGCAAACGTTAGCTTATACGACATCGACAGATCCTCGACATTTATATATATACCTTGTTAATCTGCCTTGAATACTTAACATTCCATTACACGCGCTCCTTGTCGGAATTAAAAAAATAAATACTAAAACTGAACTTTTCGCATTTCCCAGGTGAAAAGGTGCACAGGCAAATAAAGAAGGCCATAAATATAAAAAACATACATATAATATACAATATAATATACATATAACATATATATTTTATGTTTACTCGTCAATCCAAGTGGGTAATAAAAATATACAAAATAAAAAAAAATATCCTCTACATCCCCTTGCATTTAGAGAATTCCACTCTGAATCATTTTCATTACTGTCAGGATCAACTTTACAGCCACCAACACAAAAATAGTCACAGTGTTGCAGGCATAAATATTGGCCACATTCATAGCCCGTATATTTGGTGAGTCTTGTCGTTTTATCTTAATTTTCATTATCATTTTAATTGCCACTAACGCTCGACTGAACTGTTGAGCAACACGAGCTTGAGGAATAGGAATAGCTTTGTTTCTGGCAAGGGACCAAAAACGTTTAACGCGATTTTTTCGTTAGGGTTAGTAGGTGTGTCTGGAATGATTGATTGTGTTTGATTAGTAGCTCTTGTTGTCTTCTGCAACTGGCAAATAGGGCATGCTTTTACGTATTTCTAAATTTCTTCATGCATATTTTTCCATTCACCAATTCTTCTTGCCTTTTGAATTGTATTTTTCTCTCCAAGGTGGTTAGCGTGAGCTTCTTTAACGATGGTATTCCTTTCTTCTTCAGTTAATTCTCTGATTTTATTAAAACATACATTGAAGTCTATTTCGGGGTAATAATTGGATAAGTATTGTAATATTTCCAAAACAGTTTCCTTTTCCAATGATGTAAAGGTTGGATCACCGAAATTAAATCTTATTATTGCCAGTCTTCTATCTCTAAATTCAGTTATTAATAATCCTATGTAACGTATCCAATTTTCCTCATCATAATCTGGCATGTCTCATTTGTTTATTAATTTCCAAAGTTTTCCTTCAGCTTTTGGTTTTTTTATGCGGGTTTTTTACCATCACTTTCAGTATCGGAATCACTACTGTCTAATGGTACCGTGGTATCCGAATCATTAACGGTTTCTTGATCTTGAAGTGGGAAGCGGCTTGAAAGACAGTCAGCTGCTTTGTTTTCTTTTCCTTTTACGTGTACTATCTCATACTTATATTCTTCAAGGCGTAAACTCAATCGAAGTAATCTTGAGCTAGAGTCTTTTACGTTGTAAAGCCAAACTAAAGCTTTATGATCCGTTTGAATTTTGAAGGGATTTCCTAGTAGGTACTGTCTCAATCTTTTCATTGCCCAAAAAATTGCTAAAAGCTCTCTTTTGCTAGTGCTATAATTTTCTTCTGCTTTGTTAAGTGTTTTAGATATGAAAAGGCATGGGTGTCCTTTTTGTAACAAAACAGCTCCTAAACCAAGATTAGATGCGTCTGTTGTTAAAGTAAATTCTTTTTTAAAATTTGGAAATCGTAATACTGGTGCCTTGCATAAGAGTTCATTTAATTTTTCAAAGCTTTCTTGGCTAAGTAACTGACCCAAACGGGCAGGTTATATATGGTAGCACGCCTAGAACCTTGTGCCTATGGAAAATACCAACAAGTACATGCGCAACTACAGGCAAACATTGTATCGATTAGTACAATGTATTGATTAATATACACAAACAGGGTGTGCGAGTATTCAAATTACATATTTATATTCCCTGATTCCTTGTGAAAAACTAAATAGAAAATGATCAGTAAAAAAATTTCATTAAATGCATAATTACCGAGTAATTAGCAACTAAAGATTAACCAATCAAAAAAATGAGCCGACAGTCCATGTGCCATCGCTGCGAGTGCTTGAGAATACCAGTTCAGATCGTATAATTTCCGCTCCGTTGGTTTTTGTAGGAGGTTTTGACTCTTTGGTGCAACTTCACGCTCAAAGGAGATTCAAAAATTAAAAAGTATCTTTTTCGTAGCAACCAAATTAGAAAAAATTGTTCGACGAGTTAATTATCTTACTTAAAATTCAAGCGTTGTTTGAAATACGTAGAAGCCTCCTGAATTCTTAGCATTCTGCAGAACTCTCCCGAGTTCTGTAGCAATAATTACTTTAACAATTTTGAATTACCGTGAACACTTTTGAATGCATTGAATTATTTGGAATTCCAAGACTTTTGAATACGAAGTGTATAAACGGTCGAGGAATTCATGAAATTCACGAAATTCAAGGAATTCACGGCATTCAAGGAATTTATGGAATTCAAGGAATTTATAGAATTTAAGGAATTCATGAAACTCAAGGAATTCATGGAATTCACGAAATTCATTGAACTTGCGAAATTCATGGAATTCCGCGAATTCCATGAATTTCGTAATTCTATCAATTCCATGAATTCCATCAGTACCATGAATTCCGTGAATTCCACGAATTCCGCGAATTTCATCAACTCCATCAATTCCATGAATTCCGTGGAATTCCATGAATTCTGTGGAATTCCACGAATTCTGTGAATTCCACGAATGCCGTCAATTCCGTGGGATTACATGAATTCCGTGAGTTCCATGAATTCCACGAATTCCGTGAATTTTATGAATTTTATGAATTCCGTACATTCCTTGCGTTCCATGGATCCTTGGATCCCATAAATTTCGTGAATCCCATGAACTCCGTGAATTTCATGAATTCCATGAATTCCTCAAATTCTATAAATTGCTTGAATTCTGTGAATTCCTTGAATTTCATGTACGGTTCAAAACCTGGTAAAACAAATTGTCGGTCCCAGTAATTTTTTTCTTTACCGGTACCAAAATTTTTTTTACCGGTACTGACAGTTTATACACTTCATTTTTAAAAGTCTTGAAATTCCAAATAATTCATTGTATTCAAAAGTGTTCACGGTAATTCAAAATTGTTAAAGTAATTATCGCTACAGTACTCGGGAGAATTCTGCAGAATGCTAAGAATTTAGGAGGCTTCTACAGATTTCAAAGAACGCTTGAATTTTAAGTAAGATAATTGTCTCGTCGAACAATTTTTTCTAATTTGGTTGCTACGAAAAAGATACTTCTTAATTTTTTAATCTCGTTCAAGTGTTAAGTTAAACCAAAGAGTCAAAGCTCCTACAAAAACAAACGGAGCGGAAATTATACGATCTGAACTTGTCTTCTCACACACTCTCATCGATGGCACATGGACTGTCGGCTATCCAACTCATTTTTTTGATTGGTTAATCTTTAATTGCGAATTACTAGGTAATTATGCATTTAATCAAATTTTTTTATTGATCATTTTCTATTTAGTTTTTCACAAGGAATCAGGAAATATAAATACGTATTTTGAATACTTGGACACCCTGTATAGACACTTAGAGAGAGGGAGAGAGAGATTTTGGTTCCTCAATCATCTTTCATCTTTCTATTAATTGTATTGTCCTCTCTCTTCTTTCCATTTCTTCATAGTTTACTCGAGTCCTGTCTGTTATATCCCCAGCCTTAAAGAGCTCCCTCTATTCTCCATCTCATCTCGTTCATTTTATCTCCCACTCTCTCCTTTCTTCTGCCTCCATCAAACACTTTCTCCCTAACTCCCCTCCCTGTCCCTTCCTCAGCTTCGCCTCAAAATTCCATGCCCTTTTTCCCGCTCTAGATCATAATGTATCCCTTTGCGCTTCTTCTCTCACGATATATCCCAGTCTCCTCCAGTCTACCCCTAGCGTCCACCTTATATAACTTTCTTGTAAACACATAATCTCTTTCCTTTCTTTTGATCCCTATACCTCTGCTCCATAACCTAATACTGGCCATACCAGCGTATCTAATAAGGACATTCTCCTTCTCCAATTTTTTCCTATTCCCGATATCCGTTTCATTACCCCTGCTGCTTTTTTTTTATCCTTTCTCTTATAGGAGCTCTATGATCTCCATTTGCTTGCAAGGCATATCCCAGATACTTAAACTCTTTAACTTCTTTGAATTTTATTCCCTTCCATCTCACCGTCCATTATTTCTTTCTTCCCGCTCCTTTTCTAAACCTCATTATCTTTGTATTTTCTACATTCGAATTCTCTTTTTTCCATCTAAGTATTTCTTTAATCCAGAAATTAAGCCCGCCATCCCTTCTTCATCCTCTACCATCAACACTATATGGTCCGCGTATGCCAGTATATGTATATTTTCGTTCCCTATCCTAACTCCTCCCCACCCTTTTCTCTTCATTTCTTCTTCCAAGTCTGATATTAACATATTAAGTAAAAGTGTGCTCAGAGGACACCCTTGCCTTCCTCTTCTCACCAACCCGAAAATATCTACTACTTGCTTTCCTGCCTTTACCTTGATTTTTGTCTCTCTAAAAATGTACGATACTCTCTTTATTAATCGCTCTGGTATCCCCTTATTCACCATAACTGGTTCTATCTCGTTCAATATAATGAGTCAAATACCGCCTTTAAGTCCACGAACATTGCTATCATTGCCCCTTTCTCCCTTTTAATCATCTTATTGTGGTGAGCCCACACTTGTAGTTATTTACTACAAAAAACTATCCACCTAAAAAACACTACCCGAATCGGGTAGTGTCACGCTTACCCCTAGAGGCTCGCCGAAAGGGAAATAGCTTAATGATATACATACATTTACTACATAGGTCAGAACATATATGTTGTCCATCATCTCCATCCCCTTTCTAAACCCTGTCTGATTCGGAGGCTATATCTTTTTTTCCTCAACTTCTTTCTTTGACCTTACCGATAAAACAGTCACATATACTTTATGCAATGTTGGCATTAGTGTCACTAATCTATAATCATTAACCTCCTGCCCTTTGCCTTTCTTCACTATTGTTATCACTACTCCTTCCTTCCATAACTCTGGCCACCCCTCTCCTCTCCATCCACTTTTGCACATTATCCATGCCCATTCCTCGAATTCTGTCCGCCCATATTTCATCTATACCAGGTGACTTTCCATCTTTCATCATCCCTAATACCTTGACGATTTCCTCCCTTGTAATGTCATCCTCCTCATCTGTTTCTCTACCATCTTTTCCTCCTTTCCTAACTTTGCTCTCTACCCCTCCTAGTAATTCCATAAAATATTTTTTCCATTCTATCTCAATATTCTGGTTTACTCTTTTTCTTCTTCTTCTATCTCTATTTACCACCTTCCAAACCTCTTCTTCCGTCCTAGCCTACTTCGCTTCTTCTTCCAACCTTTTATTTTCCTCCTCTTTTTTTGATCACACTCCGCTACTTGTCTCTTTTCTCCATTTTCTTCATTGTCTTCTTACTTCCTTCTTCTTCTGTTTACATTCCTCATCCCATCCACTTCTATCCCCTCCTTCAGTAAATTCTTTTTTGCTTGTGCAGTCCAATGCTCTTTTTATTTCTCCTATCATTATTTATATTTCCTCGTTTACATTTCCTTCCCCCATTTTGATATTCCTGACTTTTTCTTAAACTGTTCTTTACCTTCCATTGACCAATCCCTCCTTCCTGCTATTTTTACTTTTGCTTCCTTTTAGGCCTTATTTTTAATACTCATTTCGCCCTATACTGTCACTATTATGTGAAAGTATTCCGAATCTATATAATTCTCCCCCTCTAGTTTCTTAACATTCTATCTTACCTTGACGTCCACTACCACATAATCAATTACCGTTCTCCTCTTTCCTCCTGAACGTGTATATTCCCCATCCTCATCCCCCTCTATACTTATGTTTAGAAGAAACCATCCCATCTACCCTCGACTCTTTACAAATTTCTTTTTCTCCCCATTCAGTATCTTGTCTTTGGATTTTCTTCCTCGCTCGCCACCCCGTTCTCTTCCTCCTCTATCTCCTGTTCTCTCATTTCTCCTGCATATTACCCTTCACATAAACCCCCACTATCTTACACTTCTCTCCTCCCACATTTACCTCTTCTACTATTATTCCTTCTTTTTGCTCTTGCCTCTCTTTCTAATACTTTCCTGTTATACATTTGTTCCTTACTCCCATCACCATTCCTCCCATTGCTCTGCCTTTGTTCTTTTTTCTGTTTGCATTTTGAACTTGCCATTTGTAGCCTCTTCGTAACCTTCCCCGTATTGTTTCCCATCCCCTTGCATATAGCCACGTCTCCCTCATTATTACTACATCCCATTGCGCCAAATTTCTCATAAAGTCCCTATCCTTTCTCTCCAATCCTCCTATATTCCAGTAGCATATTCTCCATTCTTCCCTACTTTCGCTTCTCGTCTCTTTTTGTTTCTTACTATTTCTTATTTTCCTATTACCTGTTCCTCCCCTCCCCCTGGTTTCCCGGCACCTGATTTCTTACCAAATCTTCCCATTTTATGTCCCAATCCCACCATACACCTTCAATCTGTATTCTGCCATAGTTAACCCACGTTCTTTTCCCCTCACTTCTTTCCTCTTCCGCTATTTTTCTTTACTTATACTGCATCTTCCTTTCTACCCATGCCAAATTATTCTCTATTCTCTCCGAGCTTCCATATAACGACCTATTCTTCGCCATCATTTCCCTTTTATGTTCTTATTTCTTTAGATTCACTAGTACCATTTTTTCTCGATTTCGCGTTTTCTTTCCTATACTTCGCATTTCTTCTATCTCTACTTTCGCATCTATCCTTTTTAGCACATCTTCCACTCCTTCCTTCAATTCCTTCCCTTCTAATCTTAGACCCTTTATCACTATGTTTCTTTTTCTTTTTTCTCTCTCATTCTTTTCTAATCTTTGTTCTATTTTTCTCAGCCTTTTCTTCTCCTCATTCCCACTCTCCCCACGTCCAAACTCTCGGTTTGAGCTTTCTATTTTTTTCTATTCTACCTTTCAATCCCTCTACCTTTTCATTGGGTATTTCCTGCTTTTCTAGTCTTTGCTCCAACGTCTGCATCCTTTTCTCTAATTTTTTCCTGACTCCTTCCCATTTCCTCTGTTCTTTCCTAGGTTCGGCCATTTCCAGCCTAATTTCTTTCCTTATTTCCTCTCCCCGTTTTTCCTGCTTTTCTTTATGTATCCCCATTACTTCTATCATCATCTTACGCATGTCATCTATCTGTAAATTTTCTTCTGTTGGCCCTCTATGTTCAACTTTGTCTTCATCTTTCCCCTTGTATTTTTCGCCCGCTCCATTTGGGTCTTTTCTCGGTGACGTTCTGTGCGTTTTCTGATTTTTTAGGGTGGATCCTGCATCTACCTTATCCTCACTACTTCCTCTCTCCGCCATCTCTCCCTTTCTACTGTTTTCCCATATTTTTCCCTTTTTCCTTGCGCTTCGGCGTACAGAAAACTTCCTCGTCAGAGTTCCCGCTATCCATCAAACTGATTTTAATAATCCTCCCGTATCGCCCTACGTTACTTGCGTGACTTCTGTCGCCACTCTGCTACCTCACCCTCTTACCTTGTCTTCTTCCGTGCTTTTAGACCTATCCTGCCCTGGCTCTGCTACTGGACTGCACCGGCCTCCCCACTCAGCTCCACACGTCACACGAACTAAGCTTTAAGTTTTGAGTTAAAAATTCAACTATTTGTTTAAAAATTCATTTGTTTTGATAAAAAGACTTTTTTTTACTGGAAATTTAATTTTTCAATTTTTGGTTTAAAGTTTTTTTTTAGACTTGAAAATTCAACTATTTGCTGCCCTATTTGACTATTTCGTTGAAAATTCGCATTTTTCACTAAAAAGTTAAATTTGCTATTGTTAGATGAAATTTTTTTTTAGTTAAAAATTCAACTATTTCTTTCAAAATTCAACTATTTCTTTAGAAATTCATGTATTTTGATGGAAATTCGTTTTTTTTTTAATGGAAATTTAATTTTTCCCATTTTGGTTGATAGTTTATCTTTTCGAGTTGAAAAATTGACTATTAGCTTACATGTTCATCACATTTTGACGAAAATTCGTTGTTTACGGAAAATTTAATTTTTCCCTTTTTTTGAGAAACAAGCCTGGTACTACCTTAGTAACTATTTGCTACATATCGTCTTAAATTATTATTATTATTTCTAAACGCTTGCGACTTTGCCCTGGGCTTCCATTTCCTCTTACCATTATCAATCTCAAGAGTGGGCCCTATTCCGCAACACCACTTCGTAATTCTCCTTCTTTAGGAGTCATTTTTTGGCTTTTTTCTACCCTGTGCAACCAGCTTTCTCTCTCAGATCTTCTAGATTATTCATTGATTGCTCCCCCTGACCATTTTCATTCAGAATCAATTTCATTCTCTCTTCTATGCTCTCCCCTCCCCCTTCGTCACCTGTACACCACTCTATCAAATGCAAACATGTTTCCTGCTCATACCTACATACTCTACAGAGATTCTCTGCTTCATTCATCAAATACATACATGCTCTTACAACCTCTCCCATTCTGAATCTCACCACTCTATTCCATTTACACTCCTTTTTAATCTTTTTCAGTTAGTCTGGTTCCCTCTGCCTCTTAACCTCTCTATACTAGCTATTGTACCTTGAATCTGCGATTTTTTCCGATCTTTCCTCCCCTAGCCTTGCCTTCGTCTTTTTCTCTACTTCCTCATACTCTCTACCACTCACTAGCATACCACAATTAAACCTGATTTCTTATCTTTCATTCTCTCATTTTGAACGCTCCACGTTCCCAGTAAAAAGAAACTAATTGGGGCGAATTTCGGCGAATAAACATTTTTTAATTCCCCCGAATTCCGTTTTCTGATTCGTTTAAGCGAATTGAGCCAGCGCGAATTGAATGCGTTTCAATTCGTTTTAATTCGTGGTCAAGGTCATTTCGAAAAAAATGGATAAAAGATGCTTGCCTCGACACTCGAACCAGCGATCCCAAGTGTGTAAGTCCAGAGGGCGACCACTGAGCTACGGGACTCATTGATATTTATTCACAACGGATCCTTTATGCCCAGCGCGTTGGTTATAGCTTACGAATTCGATTGAATAGGCCAGCCTTTAACTGCATTCGCGCTGACGAATTCAGGCGAATTGGAGCTTGACTTTAAATCTCGCGAATTAAAATGAATTGGATGACACGACTTGCTATAATTCCAGATTGTCGCAAAGCGAGATTCACTAACGCTCCAACAAATTCACCTCGATTCGCTTCAATTATTCTCTTTTTACTGGGTTAACCCTCCTCTCTTTTTCCATAACCTCCCGAGCACACGCTTGTGCAATTTTGCATTCCTTTCCCCTTGTTAGTTTCTCTTCGAAGTTCCAGGCTCTTTTCACTTGCCTAACCACCATCTTTTTTCGTCCTATTTCTTCCCTTAGCATATAAGCTGGGCAGCTCCAACTCACTGAGATAACCCATCTCAAAAATCTCTATTGCAAACTTTCCACTCTCTTATGTTCTTTCCATCCCCAAATTTCCACTCAACAGCTTAACACTGACCATACTTACACATCAAACTTGTCCCATTACATTGCTCCCGCATTCGAATCTCTTTCTCGCCTGCAGTTCGGTTCCTCCTCTCGTTTCGAACCAAAATCCGAGGTAGCAAAACTCCTCCACCAACTCCATCATCGCGTTAATTATCTTCCATTCATACTCTAATCTACCACTTTTTATTTCTGAAAAACATAATCTTAGTCTTGTTCACATTCACTGTTAAACCCTTTTCTCTCACATCGTCTTCGAAGACTCTTATCATCAGATTCATACCTCGTTCATCATCCGCTACTAGAACTACATCATCTGCATATGCTAGTGAGTACACTTTGCCTGTTCCTAACGTTGTCCCCCCTTTCCTCTCCAACTTCTCCTCTAAATCTGCCAGAAGAATACAAAACAGAAGTGGGCTCAATGGGCACCCTTGCTTGACCTCCCTTCCTGTCCAGAATTCCTCTCCTTTCTTGTCTCCTATCTTCACCATTATCTTAGTTTCCACAAATATTTCTTTTATTCTCTCTATTAATCCTCCGTCTACTCCTCTCTCTTCCATGGCTGCCCATAACGCGCTCCTATTAGCTGAGTCAAATGCTGCCCTAAAATCGACACACAGTGCATGACAAAAAGAGAACATTTATACATAACATTATTACAATCGTGTGCCACAACAATCACAGAACATAAAGATCACACTGTTCTGTAACGCTGTTACTGCAAGGATATGTAACAGTTCTGGAATTCTGTAATGTACCTAATATAGAACAGTGATATAACTGTTATGTCTCTAGAATGTCACACGTGTGCCAAGAAAGGAACATAAAGGCCACACTGTTCTGTAACGCTGTTGCTGTAAGGATATGTAACAGTTCTGGAATTCTGTAATGTAACTAATATAGAACAGAGAGATAGAACTGTTATGTCACTAGAGTATCACACGTGTTCCAGGAACGGAACATAAAGGTCACCCTGTTCTGTAAAGATCTTCGACAAGAGTTGTTCCGAGGGTTGGGCCAAACGAGAAGAAAATATTTTATTTTAAAACTTTTTTTTCAAGGTTATAGCCGGGTAAGCATGCAAAAAGTGCCCCTGAAGGGAATCAAATGTTGAGTTAGGCATTTGAAAGCATGCAATTAAAGAAAAAATTTCCCTTAACTTTAAACCCTTAGCCGCCATATTCAATGAGATAGAGGGTTTTAAAAAAAATTTCTCGCTCATTTTGGGAACAAGTAATCACGTTTCAAAGTCAGCAGTGATTTTTAAAAGTACTTTAGCTGATCGTACTGTCAATCTTTGACGGTAGTGTACTATTTAGCTTATGGTCGATATTTGTCGAGAATCATCAGACCGGCAGAAATTTTGAGGAGTTTATTCTCAAAAACAAAATGTGTGACTGTGATAAATGAGAACAGTGACGAGGATTAAGTTTTCAATCAATATGGAACAAAATCAGATATATAAATAAAACTTCCAAGCAATTTAAAAAATAATAGTACCACGAAATATTTTTTTATATTTTGTATCAATATATATATATATATATATATATATACATTAGGTATATATAAAGTATCTAATAATGAATAAATAAACTTATATAATTGTATTATATGAATACATTCAGGTCTCAATGGGCCTCACGAGTGTCTCCGGCTTCAAGCCCCAGGTTTTCCGTATGGCAGTCCTACAGAGCCATAGAGTCGCTACTAGGTCAGTGCTTGCTGCATTACTCCGAAGAGCGCATCCAGATGCTGGCCACGCGCGATAACTAGTATATCGTCCACATAACCTATGACGTGGTCACCCTGACTCGAGAGTAGATGAAGCAGTTCATGCACTACTAGGCACCACAGCAAGGACGATAAAACTCCTCCCTGCGGACATCCCGAGTCAACGGTTCCACATAAAGTGATATCACCCTTAGTCGCAGTTAGATTCCTGTTGGCCAACATATGGTATGTCCATTCCACGACTACAGCAGGCCCACCATGTGTGATCATGGCCGCCCTGATCACCTCTCCAGAGGTGTTTTAAAAGGCCCCTTCGATGTCCATTAAGGTTCCAATCGCGAGGCCTTTCTCCTTCAGTTGTCCTTCAATTAGGTTTACTGCTCCGCTTAGGGCCGTCTCCGTCGAGTGACCAGCCCTATAGGCATGTTGCTCTTTGTGAAGTGGCCTCCTTGACAAGACGTTGTCGCGGATATATCTATCCACAAGTCTTTTACTGTTTTTAGTAAGAAAGATGTTAGGCTGATGGGACGGAAATCCTTGGGTGAGCTATAACCGCTCCTACCTGGTTTCGGAATAAAGACTACTCTCGTACCCCTCCATGCCGCCGGGACATGTCCCAGCGTCAGACTAGCCCTAGCAAGTCCCACTAGCGGCCCTATGATGGTCTCTCCAGCCCTTTGTAAGAGGACTGGATATATGCCGTCTGGGCCAGGAGACTTGTGAGGGCTGAAGGACTTCAGGTTCTACCTGACCGTGGCAGGGGTGACAATCTCGTTGGCAAGCCGCCGTTTCGGCCCAGTTGGGTCGCAAGCGAGTTTGGTTGCCTCTGAGGTGCCGTCCCCACTTCTACAAACCTTGAAAAGCCCGGGAAATGTGCCTTGATCAGGTGAGCCAAGGTGTCCCCGTCCGACTCTAAGTAACCCAGCTCCCTTCTCGATGTCTGTGCAGAAGTTGGTCCAGCTCTCTTGCTTTGCCTTACGTATTGCAACGCTGTATTCATCGCTCACCGTTGTGAATGAGGTCCACAGTTCCTTCGTTTTGCCATTACTGGCACGTCTGAACCTCCCTCTGGTTTCTCTGCGAAGCTCTTCGAGTTTCCGATTCTACCAGTGTGTCTCCCCAGGCTTTCGGACTCTTTTAGATCGACATTTACTTTTATAAGCAGCTTTGATGGCTTCCGTGAAAGTGTTGGCTGCCATCTCCAGGGTATCCACGTCTCGAATTGACGCCTCTATCTGTGAGTGATCTGAGAGTTTGTTCATCTGCAAATCTCCACTTCTTGATATTATCTCTAAAACTACTGGTACAGAGAGTGATGTCAACGACTTCCTCCCGGACCGAGTTACGGAACGTCGGGGTGTTCCCCGTGTTAAGAATATCTAAATCAGTGGTGATTAGGTATTCCAGCAGGTCATTACCTCTTGAGTTGACGTCCGTGCTGCCCCACAAAGTATGGTGGGAATTAGCATCGCATCCCAACAAAAGAGGAATACCCCTTGCCTTGCAATATTCCACCAGTGTACATACCTCCACTGGTGGGTTAGTTTTGCTGTCATACGGGCAGTAAGCCGATCTCAGAACTAAGCTTCCTATTCGTTCGAGATCCATGGCTATCACCGTCAGGTCTGTCGAACATAGCTCAAGCAGCGGGACAGCGTTAACTCCCTTCGTCAGTATGCAGGCCCTTGGTTTGGCCACCTTAGGGTCCCTGTAACAAAAAAGACCAGCCCTCCCTAAGCCCCTTATGTTATCTCGAACTAACCAAGGTTCTTGGATTAGCGAGATACCTGTGTGCCTCGCAGCCATGCCCCTCTGCAAAACTGCAGAGGCGCCTTTGCTGTGATGCAAGTCAATCTGGGCTATGGTGAGACCAGGAGCAGTCA
>CAKNWT010256810.1:0-15580 GCA_932066315.1 Andricus coriarius
TAAGTTAGCCGTGGGGTTTAGTTGTTAGGGATAAAATGCGTTAGTAACTTAGGTAAGTTAGGTTCGAATCTCGCCGCAGCGTTCCGATTTTTCATAGCGATTAAGCGTGCGATTATGTATGTAGTGAATAAATAAGGTAGGTGGAAGTCCCCTTAAGCCCGGACGGCTCCTAAAGCCGGACAGAATTTGAATCAGTGCGAAGAAGCGTGCCAATTTGTTGCTTGTGCCGCGGTTAGAAAGCTTCTCCCAAGTGAAGTGCAGGGGAGGCGTGCCAATAGCCAATACTGACTCGTTCGTCGTGGAGCGTTGTGCGAATTTTAATGTCAGTAAAAATTTGGTTCGAAGTAATTTTTTGGGATCTGTAAATATTATTTAAAGTATGGGATGATAGTCATTGTTATTGATTATTATTATCAATGATTATTAATTATTGTTCTATTGAGATAGATAATCTAACGAATTGTTTGTTAAAATAATGTTTAAGTTTAAAAATGAACGTAAAGTTGGCTGTCCGTCTTTAGGGGACTTTTTCGAAAACGTCCTTTTTGCTATCTTAATTATTCCTCAGTATCTACTACATTTAAAGTAACATTTGAGACTGCTGATATATCTGTGTTGATTAGGTATATAGTTGAGAGCTTATTAAAGTGAAATAAACAAATTAGATTATTACAAGATTTTTTTTATTTTTGTTATTCCTTAAGTGTCCGGTTCTCGGGGACCTCCCCCTATATATAATAATGAAAATAATAATTGTGTGCGTGATTCTGTATTTAATTGTACTTAATTTTTGTATTTAGTTCCTCCTACTGAAGGTTAAATCTTTTGTTATTTTTCATATAGTCGTTTGAAATTCTCATATGCTTTGTATGGCAACTTTAAACGATGTTTTCACTCTTTCGAATAAAATGTATTACTATCGTTTTAACCTCGCTTGTCAACTTTGATATAGAGAATTTTAAATTCTCGAAAGTTTTATAAGAGTTATTGTAACATCCTTTCCATTTGTTCGAACAAAAATATTAATTTTGCCGGTTGCAAACCACTATATTAATTTTTGATACGCAAACCCTGTTTTCCCTATTTTGGAACGATATTATACTGAATTCTCATTCATTTTTATCATTTATTCTAAAAAAAAGTCTCTCAGTGTACAGCTTGAATGTGATCCGTTAGTGAATTCAAGAATAATCCTTTTTTCAGATGCGGCTTCTGGACAAAATAGAAACTAGACTGCGCTAACCTTTTTAACAATGCCAGCGATTGAACTCAATGTAGACATTTGTCACGTCTTTCCGGTTCGAGGGCATTCTTACTGTCAATGTGATAGAAATTTTGGAACCTATGTTCAGAAAAAGAAAAAAATGGAACGAATAGAAATTTCGCAGACATATAACGACCTCATTAGGAATGCCCGTGATCCACCGTTTACTGTACTTCAATCGACAGAAGATATGTTACAAGATTTTGACGCATTATTTAAGGGTAATTTTCAAAAACCCAAGGGTTCAAAAATTAGTGAAGGACGCGTGATTCACTACTATGCAACCGGACAAATAGATGTTTTGAATAACTACTTAGTAGAAAACCCTTCTACTTATCACGTTTGTCCGAAGCTTAAACTTGGAGATTTGCAGAATCTACCTCCCTCACGAGTTGGCATTCCTTCCGCAAAAATGAGACATTAGAAGTTTAATGGTTTACCTGAGCGAAGAAGGAAGGGCATTTTACAATCAGTATTTTGCAAAAGTAAATATTAAAAAAGCTTTTGCTAAGAGAAATAGTTAAGTTGTTCACTTTTCATCCGACGAAGCCACTTCCGATGAAGATTAGAATTTTATTATTATTAAATAGAAAAATGAATTCTTACTGTGATATGCGACTCGTTCAGTTATTCGACGCAATAAATCATTATGATAAATTAATATACTTATTTGGAATATTTATTTGGTATTTACATGCATGAAACTCTCATTTCCTAATTATTTTAATTAACAATTACTCCACTTGAATAACTTATGATAAAAAATACAAGTTTTTACGTGCAAACCTTCAGGAATCAGCACTGCGGCTCGCCTTTCTCATAGACGTCGCTGAGTCCTATATTCACAACGCCGAGCGAAAGAATTAAAGCATCATAGTTTTTCAGCAGCTGGACCAATGAAAGTAAAATTTTTCAGAAAACTTATGTGGACCCTTGTGAACATTTCATATGCTAGAAGTTCATGTACCTAAAAGCTACGTCGATAGACTTTGCGATTGAAAATATTCAAACGATTTTTATAAAACTGTTCAGAAAAAAATTATTAACTTTTTTTTAATACAAATAAATGTTAATTTTGATTTAACTAAGACTTTAATAATAGTCTAATGAGTAGCTCCTGAAATTTTAAAGTAAAAAATTGGAAACTCTGGGATTTAGAGCGAGTTGAAGTGAAAATACACTGAAAATGGTAATTTCTCAAAAAATATGTTTTTTGCATTTAATTTGGAAACAACAAAAGTGACAACTTTTTACAAAAGGATACAAAGATGCGCAATAAAATTTCCTAGAAGGATATATGTTTTACAAATGAAAATTTTAATTAAAAAAAAACGTCGCTCAGGGGCCAACAGAATGGCGCAGAAAAATTTGATATCCCCTTATTGCATGCGGCGGTTCAATTATGTAATTTAAATTATTAGTATTAGCAAATTATATTAATTTAGTGATAATAATATTATTAATAAATATTAATTAATCTATTGACCGGTTGGGTACAATAACGGTGTTCTTGCATTTTTAGAAGTTACTTGTTTTTCATTTGAACATTGTTCACTTGTTCATCCAAATGGATTCAAGTTTCACATTTTGTTTGAATCATCGTATCCGTTTTTTTTCATGTCGGAAATTCTAGCTCAAGTTACATTCTGCTTGAGTCTGCGGATAAAATTCTGACTTATTAAATATTAACATATACGAATGGCTCTTGTGCTTGTGAACTGTTCTAAGGGCTAGAAAAATTATGATCAAGTTTTTAAATTCAATTACTCATCTTTATTTCCACTTGCTTAGTTTAACTCGCAAAACTCGTCGCAATCCCACTCTGATTGGAATTACCTTTTAAGTTAAGGAAATAAATTATCAGTAACAATAACTATTGTTGTGAAACATTTGATAATTTATTAAACCACAGAATCCATTTCAAATTAGGCAATGAAAACAGGCCTTGAAATTACAGAATCTTTCGGGGACGAAATATGTTGGTTTTAGAGGATATTAGGCTATACGTATTTTTTCAATTTGCAACAAAAAATTTCTACGAACTTGTGCGTATTTGAATTTAGTGCTTTGTTTCTCCAAAACTTCCACTTTTTCTTAAACCTCTATAACTTTTGAACTGATTGAGAAATTTATATTTTTTAAATTTTCGATAGCATTTATCGTCTTCTTTTGAAATTTACAGAACATTTTTAAAAAAGTTTAAAAGTAACGAAATGGCGGCGATTTTTCTGAAAATATAAAAAATCGATTTTCTCAAAAAACCCGAACTTATATTTTTTGCACAATTTTTTGGAATTTATACTCTAATATGGAATATATCTCGTAAGTTTTATGCGGTCTAAATAACTTTTAGGGTCAGGAGATTTTTGTTCATAAAATCGAATTTTCTAATTTTTCTCGCAAATAGCGACAAATACGAAAAAATTTTGAGATAAAAGATTGCATGACTACAAAACTTCTATGAAAATTACCATGGTTTGAGAAAAAAACTGTATAATTTTTTAGATATCTAAAAAATTATACAGTTATACGTTTTGGAGTATGACAATCATGTTTTTACTTTGAGTCACACTTACATATACTCTTCAATCAGGAGTATTAGGATTGTTCTTTTAATTTCATTTTGTAAAGGAACTTTTCCTGATCCAGAAATTGTGGTAGCCTCAAGAATATGAGGTGATTCTCGACCGCAAATATTAAGTTATACTTTAGTAATCATTAAATTAAAAAAAAATTGAGTTTAGAAGTCCATATATTCTCAATAAAAGGATAACTGTTTGCACAATCCTTAATAATAATAAGATTTGTTGGAAGTAATTGACAAAAAGAGTTTTAACTGGGTGTCAGTCCCGAGTAATTTTTGGTCGATTGCATTATGAGAACAGTTATTACTCCAACAAAAATAGCTTATTCAGACTATTGCTCAATAATTTTTTTCTTAGAGTAGCAATTTATGTATGAACTTTTACAAAATTTACTTTAAAAAGTTTTTAAGCTCTTAAATTTTTTTAATTGATTGAAAATAAAATAAATAAACGCTGACGATTCCCACGAATCAATTTTTATCCACTTTTTTCTTTATAAACAAATTTTATACATTGTTAAACTTCTGCACCCTACTGAAAAACATTTTTAGATAGTTACTTTAGTATTTGTAGGGATTTTAAAATGAATTTAAATGTTTTATATAAAACGGAAATTTTTAAATGCTCAAGAATTTTCATTTCCTTCATTCAAAAAAAAATACTAATTAACTTTTTTTACATCGGATGTTGGGCGTTTGCAAAATTTCATTATCGTTGATTTAAAAAAAAATTCGTTTAAATCGGATCTAAGTTGCCTTCTCAAAATCAATTTATCCATATAGGCAATTTATAAATTTAGTTAAGAACCCAATAAATACGACATCTTCCGAACTAATAGTTGAAATTTATTTGAATAGAAAATTCGAGTCCATTACTTTTCGTAAACACAGCTGGTTTCCTCATCAAATCTGTATAAAAAACGTATTGGAATTATAAGAACCAAGCAATATAATGTAATGACAGAATATATCAAAATATAAGAAAAGAATACCTTAAAACAGTTAAAAAAAGGATTCTGTGCAAATTTCTTTATGTGTGAGTTCCATGTCTTTAGAAAAATAAAAAAAGTTTTTAGGTAGCACTAGAAAAAACATATAATAAGGTTAGGTTCGGAATACGTGAATAGTGTAAAAACGAAGTGCAACCAGAAAATTTAATAGAAGAAGTAAAAAATTGATTTCATACCTTTAGAAGGATTTTGTATTTATGTGGTGAAACTATTGTTTAA
This sequence comes from Andricus coriarius, assembly GCA_932066315.1. Lineage (NCBI taxonomy): Eukaryota > Metazoa > Arthropoda > Insecta > Hymenoptera > Cynipidae > Andricus > Andricus coriarius. Next base: position 5,078 of record CAKNWT010256810.1, read on the forward strand.
ACTGTGATGAAAGACAATACGTTTTTTGTGAAGACGGAGCGGTATGCCCCGTCTTCATCTTGGAAACTTTGTGAACGCATAACGATTCGTCAGTAACAATTCCATAGTACTATTTTTGTGACAGTTTTTTTCTCAATTATATGTTTGGTTTCATTCAAATTAATCGTATTGATGTTTGAGCTGAATTAGAGAATTTTCTATTTGGTTATAAATTCAACAATGTTATTATAAGAAGTACTAAAGTAATCTTAATCGAAAACTAAATTCATGCAAGTTTCACCTTCTTTTTTAATAAAAACCAGTTCAACAAAAGTGCGTTTATATCCATTAGGTTCAATATACAAAATTTCTACCTCATTCCATTTTACAAAACTAGAGTCACTTCGGTGTTCTTGCGTTAAGTGTTGAATTATAGCTTTATGATATTTTTCATCTAATCTTAGGATATTCTTATGTTCTTTAACTCTGATTGGGAGCTTACGTTTCGATTGGCCAATGTAAGCTTTCCCGCAACGACAGGAAATTCTGTATACAACATTACATTGGTTCAAAGTATCGAGTCTGTCTTTCCCTAATTTAACAAATTTGTCAAGTTTATTATCATCTCTAAAGATAGTTCTAATATTATCAGTTTCATTTAGAAATCTTTTTAGGTAATGTAAAATTTTGCCTAGAAAGGATATTGAGATCATTGCTTTTGATTAGTACTGTCAATATTGATATTTTCGTTAGTGTTGTTAGTTTTTGTCTGTAGTTCAATTGATCTTTTGTTAATGTGCTTACCAATAAAATTAGTTGAATAGTTATTATAAAATAATAGTTTTTTAAATAGTTTAAAAGAAACTTCTGCTAAAAGAATGACAGAATCAACAAGATTGTTGATAATTCCAATGTTATGCTCTATGGGATAATTAGAAAAATAGTTCAAGAATATTCCATGTAGGCACTTATTTTGCCAAATTGGGGAGAGAAGGTCGGTGAAAACGGCGAAGGCGTTGAGAAACGCGTCAATTTAGGTTTTTTTACCGCGTGTCGGCGATGCGTTTGTCCAGTGCGGACTCGAGCACTGTTCCCCATGGTTCCTATCCTCACCCGAACGTCTACGCCTACGCGAATTCAGTATTGCGTTCGAATATTCCTGGGCCTTCAAAAGCGCGTCACTGTACGTGCGAACCTGTACACACGTGTATCATACGCTAATTATTGGGAAAATATCGAAAATATTATTGGTGATTCCCAATAATTTGGTCAATTATACTGTATATAGTTACTGTTGGTAACAGTACCCCTCCTTTTAGTTTGAAGTCTTCTTTTTATCGTGTGTTATGTTCTCCTTTTGAAATCTAAAACAAAAGCAAACTTGGGGTATCTTGTTGTTTTTTCCAACCAACTGCAAAAGTGACATTTCTCAAATGTATTTTATTCTAAATCAAGAGTCGCAAAGTCAATACTCGGAAATCAAAGCAAAAATTAAAGTGCAAAATGACATGCTATTTTGAAACAAAGTTATATTGTACCTCTGTTTAGTCAATGAGGCTAAAGATTAAGGGAAGAAAGTTATAAATTTCGCTGAAGTATGAGTAACGACCTGCTATCAGAATCTGTGAACAATATCCTTGATGAAGTTGAAACCACTCTCTGCTTGCCAATTCTTATTCTAATTCTCGTATGCACTTTACAATTCATTATTTATGATGTTGTTGATATTGGATGCACTGTCTATCAAACGGTACAGAATTTATTTTTATCTACTGATGATGGAGCTTGCGTGGTGAATCGAGTTAAAGGTATTAAATAATTCACATTTTTTAATTTTAGAATTGATTTCGAAGTTCAGACAAGTTATAGATTTGTTAATTGGCTAAGTTAAAATGTTTTCTAAAAATAATCTTTTAAGGGTGGCCACTAAAATCGTAAGGCAAAATTTTAGTTTATTTGCCGGTTTTCCCCGGTCATTTCAAGCTTCTAACGATCAAAATTTTGTTATTTGAAAGTTTAGACTTAAGCTGCAATTAATGCATTCAAACTGGAACTCTTCTGAATTCGAAGCACATAAAGTTAAAACATTTACAATTCAGAAATTTAAATTAATGTACAATTTTAATGCAGTAAAGTGAATGCCCCAGTAATCGTAAACATCAAACAGAACTTCAATCAATTCAGATTAGATCAAAAGCAAGAAAATTAGCGTCACGTTTCCTGGGACATTTACCTTAAAGTCTTAGCAATTTAAATTGAATAATTTTCATTTTGAATCTTTCAAACTTTACATTTTTCTTTAGTAACCATTCAAAACTGTACATTTTTAATATGCATAACGTTCCGGATTAAACAATTAAAAACTAATAGACTTAACGAGGGTCACAGAGTGATGACCATTCTAGACACTGTATGAAGATCCGCTCGTGAGTGTGGCACTTTATTAGTGAATAGTCAATCCAAATTTTTTTAACAAAAAAGTACTAAAATAAACATTTTCAAAATAAAATTTCAAATAAATTAATGTCGTTGGAGGGACTGAAATTTTGAGATGAAACCTGTTTCATATTCCTTTGTAATGTATTTTAAAATCAGTTTTTAAAGTTCGACTACTTATAGCCATGCTCCTCCCACCTTAAAAACGAAAATTTGGCGTGATTTTAAAGAATTTTAAATATCTGTTAACGACTTCCATGATTTTTAAACAATTCAAAGAGATTTCCATTACTTTCGAATGATTTCAAGAGGATTTTCAACAATTGAAAATGATTTTCAAATTATTTCGAGACTTTCAGGGATTTTAAGTAAGGAGTTTATGAGGATCTCCTAATAAGTTTATAAGGATTTTAAAGATGAAGGTGTAACGGTTAGATACAGAAGCATTACACCTTATGGAAAAATGTTTGAATATATTTTTCTTTTGCAAATTTGACGAAATGAAATTTCATAAATGCAAGCATTTTTTAATTCTCGTAAATTAAATAAGTTCGTTGATGAACTGCATTGATTGCTGTGTTCAGTATAATCAGTGTACTTTTTAGCAGACGACTGGCAGACGACTCTCGCTGTTTATCTCTTATGCCGGTTTGTAAAAAGAACATGAATGCAGAAAAAAAGCATATCAAAACTGGATATGATAATTAAAACGAGATTTCAAGCGATACATTTTGAAATCCCATTTTCATACAACATTGAATATTTATTTACCGGAAATATAAATGTCTAAAAAATTCCACTTCTCTATTCTGACTGCTTCTATCCATTGTTTAAGACGCTGTACTTAAGGGGATTCATCAGCATTATAAAATGGATTTGCAGTTTCCGGCCGCACGGTTGAATATCTTTGTCTGATTTTTTGCATACCTCATCTACATATGGGTCTCTTTTGTTGCTGAGTCTCGGTTTGTTGAAAAAATTTTTATATTTGTAGTTATAAACAAAAAGAAAAGAACAATAGAACAAAAACGCAGTGCCTCTCAGTACTAGCTGAGCGTGTATTTTCGAGACCTGGCCGATCGACCCCCGTCAAATTGTAGTGGCAGACTCCCGAAACGAATCACCCTTTCATTGTTATGAGATGCAGGCCAGTTTAAAGAACTAAATAAAAGCATCACGTGTTTCAATTTTAATTAGCAGAAATGGTTTATTCGTAGAATTTCAAGAAAGTGAAAAAAAGATTCATGAAAATCGGATAATATTTGCAGTAATAATAGAAATTTTGAAGTGCACACGCTAGTATGGAGAGATGCACCGCGGTATGGGAGGAAATGCATTTTTTTCGTTCAAATGGCCTACAGCCTTCAATTTTGCCTCAATCCGCAATTAATTTTTTTTTTAATTGAAGGGCGCTAAATTTCCAAAAAACCTTGGTCAGAGATACTTGCATTTTCATTTCTTTATTTATTATATGTTTACTTGAAGTATGAGAAAATCGAGATTTTTCACAAAATTATTGTTTACTCTTCAATAGCGGTTTGCATCTACTGAAAATCATCTTAAATCTATGCAAGAGTACTCCCAGAATGTAAATCATTTGATGATTGTCTGTTTGAATTGTTCTAAACAAATGACATTCATAAACAGCCACGTACTGTAATTTTCGTTGAAAAATATTTCTTTTCGGATGAATACTCTTTAAATTATAATGAGAGTGACTATTAGTTTTAATTGTTATGAAACATCAACAATTGTAAATGTTGTTAACAAGTTTTTGTAAAAAATTGGAATTTGTTTCTTCCTTCATTATCTGAAATTATGCAGATATTCGGAAAAGTGATATATGTTTGAAACTGCTTCGAATGTTTGTGAGAGAGATTTGCAGTAACTGTTTCTATGTAAAATTCACAAGAAACAGTTGTTATTATTTAATTTTAACCCTCAGTTACCCCACGTGTTTTAGTACCCTTTCATACTCCACGTCGCTTTCGATGTACACCAATCCAGCTGAATCAGATCATCGGTTCAGCATAAAATAGAGCCTTTACACTCCCCCTCCTCCTACCCGGGTCCTGGCCCCCTCCCTTGGTTATACAGAAATTTCGCCGCTTTCAAAAACCCTCTGGGTCATTTTGACCCCATGGGGTAACTAAAGGTTAAATATTACGATTCGTATGTATTGAACAATATAAATAAAACAAGCAAATCTAAAACTTTGTCCTGGAAAATAATTTTTTCAGCACTGAAACTGCTTCAAATGTTTGTAAGAGATTGACAATAATCATTTATTATTTATTGCTATTACTTAATTAAAAATATAACGAAAGTTGTATGTATTAAAAAATATTGTAATTTTTATTCTTCTCTGAAAATATAATACTTAAAATTATTGCGCTAGTCATCGTCAGTAACAATTTCTACGAAACATTAACATTAATTTGTTGTTTTTTTATTTCGCATTCTACTTTGTTATCTGAATCGACGCAGATATCGTTCAAAATAACATAGGCTTCATTATATTTGTTAAAACACAACAACGGTCAACTTTTCAATCAAATGGCACTTTGGCCTGGGAAGATTTTTTTGATTCAAACTGCTTCAAGTTTGTGTAAGAAAGATTTGCAATAACTATTTTATTAAAAAATAAAGAATATACAATTGCTACAAAATTTTTTTGTAGCGACATCTCTAAATGAGCGATTTTATCAAAGTTGGACTCCTCTGAATCATTTAAGATAATTCAGATTCAAATTTTTTGTCATGGCAGGTGGATATAAATTGCAGGATGTATGTGCCTGTTGGCCTTAGGTAACCGATTTATTGATCTGGTAAAATGGATCACTGAATGGCTTTTTTTAATGCATGAAAAATTCGTGACATTTAACATTACAAGAATAGACAATAAGAATGATCTAATGTTAATTTTTACATAGAATTAGTGACAGAAAATCTGTCTCACAAAAATTTGAAGCAATTCCAGTGCAAGAAAATGTATTTTGCAGACCGAAAAGGCCACAGTTTTGCATTTACTTATTTCATTTGTTTAGGATTTGTATTTTAACAAATATAATTGAACCTTTGTTCTGTTCAATAATATCTGCAGCAATTTAAATGATAAAGGAAAATCCGTAATTGAAAAAGCACAAATTCCACAATTCTCAAAACAAATTGCGTATAACGTTTTATAGAAATTGTTACTGACAATGACTCTCACGATAATTTTATCTATTTCCAGAGAAGAACAAATATTTTTCAATAAAAATTACAATATTATTCAATACATACGAATCGTAATATTTAAAATTTAATAATAACAACTGTTTCTGGTGAATTTTACATAGAAACAGTTACTGGAGATCTCTCTCACAAACATTCGAAGCAGTTTCAGTGCAAAAAAAAGTATTTTCCAGGACCAAGTTTCATATTTACTTATTTAAGTTGCTTACAAAATCAACAACTGTTGTCTTTGAACACACATAATCAAACATATATCACTTTTCCGAATATCTTCATAATTTTCGATAATGAAGGAAGAAACAAATTCCAATTTTTTGCAAAAAATTGTTTACAAAATTTTCAATTGTTGATGTTTCATAACAATTGTGATTGACAGTCACTTTCACTATAATTTAAAGGGTATTAATCCGAAAAGAAATATTTTTCAACAAAAATTACACTATGTGGCTGTTTGTTAATGTCATTTGTTTATAACAATTAAAACAGACAATAATCAAATTATTTGCAACAATCTCTGACTAAGGTGCTCTCAGAAATTTAGCGCCCTTCAATTTAAAAATAATTAATTGCGGATTGGGGCAAAATTGAAGGCTGTAGACCTTTTGAACTATAAAAATGCATTTCCTCCCATACCGAGGTACATATTGGCATACTAGCGTGTGCACTTCAACATTTCTATTATTACTGCAAATATTAAACGATTTTCATGAATCTTTTTTTCACTTTCTTGAAATTATATGAATAAACTATTTCTGCTAATTAAAATTGAATCACGCGATGCTTTCATAATTTTAGTTTTTTGAACCGGTCTGCATCTCATAACAATGAAAGGGTGATTCGTTTCGGGTAATTCGATGCGCTCCCGTGTCTCCACTCGCGCTCCGGGGAGTCTGCCACTAAAATTTGACGGGGGTCGATCGGCCAGGTCTCGAAAATCCACGCTCAGCTAGTATTGAGAGGCACTGCATTTTTTTTCTTTTTGTTTATAACTTCAAATATAAACATTTTTAAAAAACTGAGACTTAGCAACAAAAGAGACCCATATGTGACTTGCGCCGAAGAAAGGGGGCTTACTCTGAAAAGTGAGATTGTTCAGGGCGAGCGGTCGAAGTCGACCGAATAGACGCGACTTTTAGGAGAGAGGGAAGACTCACGAAATATTCCCTCTCCATTTACTATACATTCTCACCCATATAGCGGCGCGGCTCACGGTCGGGGTATAGATGAGACGCGTAGATTGGAGTGGTGAGTGGTGGGAGGTGTTTCACGGGATCTCGAGCTCTCGAGCGAAAGACCGATTTCTCGGGTGTCTAACAACTCAATTATTAGCAATAATAACGCTCGGTAATTTTTGTCGATGGTTTCATTAAAAAGAACAACTCAAAAACTATCGAAAGGTGTAAAAACCTCGATTTCGATTTTTTTAGAGTAAGTCCCCTTTCTTCGGTGCACGTCACATATGTAGATAAGGTATGCAAAAAATCAGACAAAATATTCAAACTTGCGGCCGAAAACTGCAAATCCATTTTATAATGCTGATAAATCCCCTTAATACTTTGAAAACCGGAAAACGATAAAATATCGTTTCAGGTGGAACATTTTTCATTGTATTTTTACAATTAACTATACAGCAAATTCTCGCAACCTTTGCTTTACTTTTCTCCATAATTCTGAACTAAAAACAGTACATTTGGAGAAATAAGGTTACCTATGACAGTCAAAATAAGGCCAGTATCTACGAATGCAAATATTGCTTTCACTGCCTACTTTTTATTTATTTACTCTGCTCCAAATTATACGAGTCAACACGAATTTATCCACAATCAGTTTTTAATGTCCACTTCCAAAACAAAATTAAAATAATTCAACTTGTTTACGCGTAGCCTATCTCCTCCCACGCAAAAAAATAATACCGTTAGTTCTGCAGTAGCAGCCTCGCGCGCTGTCAGTCACTTCTAAATTTTCACTTGGGAATTCCACACTGTCAATTGGACTAATTAATATAAATTTAAAAAACCTGCCCGCAGTGCGGGCGTATTCTCATCGAGCGTTACGTGCGACTCGCGTTGTTCGCAAGTTTGAGCGCGTTCTTCGGATCTCGCGCCTTGCGTTCGACCCTTGTTGTTCCTCCGCTGTCAGACTGTAATTTGGTAATTGTGAATTCTCTTTTGTTAAAGCTCCTTCGGGTGTAATGAATATATTCTCATCTCAGGCCTGTCCAGATAGGGGAAATCGACTCAAACGCCACATGTTGGAGTGCCACTACCAGTTCCCTTTGCTCAGAACCGGAGGCTTGGGGCGACTGATTTTAAAATAAAATAAAGGGAATGAAGTAATTTAGAACTGAAATTATAAATAAATTATCAGTAAAATAATCAGTAAGTCTTGTAAATACGGAAAGTACAAAATATATCTCTAAATAAATTAAGAGTTTAATCTAAGCGCAGAAAATGCACTTCACGTGAAACACATTAATTGCTTAACTCTTTTTTTATGAGAGACAACTCAGCGAAATGTTCATCTTTAAAAAGTTTATTACAACAGAGAGTTTTAAAGGCCCTTTTTTTAAATTTAACTATTAAATTCCCTAAAATACAAAATAAAAAAGGCAATTAAATTCTTTACAGTCTATTACTGTATTGCAATAAACTCACAATCAATGTATGAGCTTTTAAGAATATTCAACGCCAATAATTTTGAAATTTTATAAAATATCGGCTGACATTTTACTAGGAAATGTCAAAATTATTTGAACTGAGGATCATTCAACATACCCATTGGAAGTTACGCCGCTTATACATTTTCTTTACCTTTCACTGTAAAGTATAATGTAATAATATAATTACCATTCGTAAATTTGTGTTTCATTTGAGATACATTTTACAACATTAAAATAAAAAAATTACATTTTAATTTAGTCGCCACAAAGCACCTACTTCAAAGCGCATCTGTGGTACTGGATTCTCGAATCTACGTCACAAGGCACGCGCCACGAACCACCACCACTGACCACGCCTTACTAGCAGTGAGTAGAGGCCAGTGGTGATGGAAAAATCCAATTTGGGAAATAAGCAATTTCAACGAAATTTCCCCTATCTGGACAGGCCTGAGTATCTTACGATTCACACTCGATTAAAGTATGTCCAAAATGCGAAATGTTCTATATTATGTTGAACTCTATTCTATATTACGGATACATCATACATTGGTCACGTTGCCAGATTCTTACATTAGTAAAATTTTATTTTCACCATCCTCCTGTCCGCATGTATCCGGACTTATACAGGGTGCCCAGACTCAAGTGTCCGGACTTATATAGCTGTATAGGAATAAACAAAATGAATTGAAAAAATCTTTTCCAAAAATCAGTTGAAGCTTTAGTTTTTGAGTTATAAAATATTTAAGCTAGACCAATCAGGAGCGCCATATAAGCAGTCGCATGTGCGTGAGCGGAATTCCAACGCAGTGTTGTCGAATCGAGCGTAGTGGTGGGGGTAGCAACGGGAGAACACTACGTTGGACTCCCGTTTACGCACACGCTACTATTTATACGGCGCTCCTGATTGGTCCAGCTTAAATATTTTATAACACAAAAACTAAAACTTGAACTGATTTTTGGAAAAGGAATTTTCGATTTATTTTTTTCATTTTTATACAGCTATGTAAGTCCGGACACTTGAGTCTGTGACACCGTGTATATATTCAAGTTTCAGTTTTTGAATTATTAAATATTGAAGCTGGACCAATCAGGAGCGCGGTATAAACAGTCGTTCGTACGTGAACGGAAGTTTATCGCAATGTTATTGAAGCGAGCGCCGAGGTATGGTTAGCGAGGGGAGAACAGCAGTCACTAACTACGTTGGAATCCCGCTCACGTACACCCGACTGATAATATCGCGCTCCTGATTGGTCTAATTTAAATATTTAATAACTCAAAATTCAACTGATTTTTGGAAAAGGAATTTTAGATTTATTTTTTTAATTTGTATACAGCCATATAAGTCTGGACACTTGAGTCTGGGAAACCCTGTATATATAAATATAAAGCATTTACACGGAGAAAATTTGTTCATTAAAATTTACCCAATTAGTTAGATAAATGGAGGACAATACTGCATTTAGATAAAGTTTACAATTATTTTAGGATATATTACAAAACAGAACTATAAATAATACAAAAGAGTTATGTGAAATCTCAATTCCAAAAGTGAAAATTCTGATATGTAATAATTGATATAAGGGTTGTATTATTTTCATATCAGTATATTATAAAGTAACGCAAAGGATTGTAAATTTTTATCAAATGAATGATAAGTTTACTTTTGTGTGATATTAACTATTCACTTAAAAGAAAGTATAGATTGCAGAATTTTTGAAGAGATTTTCACTTTTATTAGGAGAGGAATTACACAACAGTAATGTAAAATGAGAGTCGCTAGGGACGTCAGCATTCTCAGGGCTGAAGATTAAAGTCAGGTCCCCCGTAGACGCTTAAGCATTTTTAAGTTTCGGTTTATGTCGTAGAATTTGAGAAAATATTCAAATATATAGACTATCCTTCTCTCTCAGTAGATAATACTTATTAAGTCACTAAATTAAAGTAGAATTATTTAAAAATTGACGTATAAAGATGCGGTTGATGAAAAAACATCGGACTGCACTGGACAACTGACTTCGAACTTCGAGGCGGGAGATCCCCGAAGACTTATGTTTGGAAACAAGGTTGAACTTATAACGAAGAAATATGAATTTTCTGCCTGAATGATTGAATTTCTCATAAAAGAGAAAATGTTTTTAACAAAACAAGTGAATTTTCATCTTGAAAATATCAATTTTCTCGTAAAAATGAAG
>CAKNWT010256822.1:0-11025 GCA_932066315.1 Andricus coriarius
TCCCATGGCATGTAAACGCATGGAAATGGCCGGTTGAGTCACACCTAACTGTTCAGCAAGCATTTTTTGTGTTTGTGTATCGTCCTCATCCAAAAGAGCCTGTCATTCATGGTCCTCAACTTTTTTGGGCCGATTTTCACGCTTTTTGTCACTCAAGTCAAAATGACCGTCTTTGAACCGGCGAAACCAGTCTCTGCAAGTTGTTTCCGATAAAGCACTGTCACCATAGGCCTTCACAAGTATTCGATGTGATTCGGCAGCCGATTTCTTCAAATTGAAGCAAAAAAGTAGAGCTTCCCGCAAATGCTCCTTTTCTGGCACAAAACTAGACATGATTACTCAAGGAAAAATGTATGTTGTTGTATAAAAAAACTGAATATGTGCACTGATTTACGTAGCCAGGTGTCGAACTCACACAAAAAAAAGCATGACGTTTCTATTGTAGCTAAATATGTTCACTACCGCCATTTCTGAGCAAACAGCGGATTTAAGCTGATACACCTGGTAAAGATTTTCTATACATCGAACTATCTGGACAGGGTTATTGTTTTCGAGATTTCCTGCATCGCAATATCTAGAGAGTTAGTATATTTGAGAAAAATCATGCATAGTTTCTATAAGGTTCTAGATGTATCGATATTGGATCTAATCTTTACCTAAATTCGAGAAATAATGATCGAACTTTCTAGAAGGGGCTATTGCTTTCGAGATTCCTTGCATCGAAGTATCGGGAAACTTATACTGAGTTGTGTAGAGTTAGGGGTCACATCTAATATGTAAAAGCCGGACTGGAGCGAAGCACAGTCATTCCGTTTTCGAACTCAGTGTAAGAATCATTTAAAGCGAATAGTTAAAAGTGATCAAAACAAATAAAATAATAAATATTAGTGAAGTGGATAGTGTGTGTGTATGAAAAGAAGGAAAAGGTAGAGGTGTAGAAAAACTTTAATAATAACTTCTAGCGCAGGTGTTAAGATGCTGCTCGACGAATGTGTAAAACTTGTTCCCATTATCAAGGACGCCTTAACCTTGATTTCATCGTCCTCGTCAAGAAACATACTGTTGGAGAAAGTCAACAAATGGTAAATCGAGTGCATGATGTGTCAAAAGCCTATGAGAAAGGAACTTCATTGAAAAATCCTATCACTAACAATAAATCAAAAAGGGAAGTGTTTAAATATAATCGAAACATTAGCATTTCTTAAGACTCGTTCTGATTTGCTCAGTAAAAAAGAAAGTGGTGTGCCGAATAAGACACTAAAGCGTGATGACATCAGCAACCGAGTGACATGGATTGATGTTGACAAAGCGTTTGATAGCAGAATAAAAACATGGGTTATAGCCAACATAGTCCACAAAGATATTCTTGCATTCCTGGATTATGCCGAAAAAGTATTCATTGCTAAGGTGGGCAAGGCCTTGCACGAACACAGGGCTTAAAAAGTGAAAGCTGTCCTCCTTACATACTATCTGAAGATTGGTAAGGAGACGCCTGAGGAGAAGACTTTTAAATCCTAAAATGAAGAGATTTACTATGCAACAGATTTAAAACTATGCGAGATATCCGATCCTGAAAGAAATGGAAGATTTGGAGGAAAAAGACTCAGGATGGACCCAGGTGCGAATTGACCGTCGGCCCACGGTCGGGCCAACCGTCGGACGTTCGGTCCAACTTTTTGCGTAACTGGTCGGGCCAACCAGCTAAATGATAACGGTCAACCGCCTTTGACTTCTCAAAGTCGGCCCGACATTTGGTATGAAGTCGGCCCAACCTTGGACAACAATGTGGGACCGACTTTGATTTTTGTAGATTCAAGGTATTCAAAAAATTAATAATAATTGATTGCAAGTATTTTGACTATAAATATTAATGACCCTGCTTAGAATAAATACCCATTACTCTATGCCTACAGAATTTAAAGGCAATGAAAAAATCATCCTGATAAGGCACAACTCAAATCAGTTAAAATTAAACATTTCTTTAACTCTTTTTTCTCAATAATGTTTTTATTATTATGCGACATCATGTAGATGTAAAATAAATTAACTGTTAACGTGAATATAAGTGAAATAACTTTTAAATGAATAATTTAAACCCATTATAATTTTTAGGATTATGTAGCCCCGGGCTGAAACCCTTAAATCTTTTTTCTTCAAAATTTTTGTTTTAATTTTTTTTTCAACAATTTTTCTTCAATTTTTTGTTCTAAAAATTTGCTTTCAAAAATTTCTTATCAACAATTTTTTTTAAACAATTTGTTTTCAAACATTTTTTTCAAACTTTTTTAAACAATTTTTTTCAAACTTTTTTTTTGGCGCCCACTTTGAATAATTTTTCTTCGTGTAATATTTCGTTTTTTCGCGTTTTAGGCTATTTTACAACCTTTGATAATGACATAAAATGTGATTTTTAATGAGCATTTAAAATTCGCGCATCATGATGACTTGTAAAAGCCAATGTTATGCCGATGGTCGGGCCATCTATCGCCCAGAGTCGGGCGGACCGTACTCTCACGGTCTTTTTGAAACCATGAACCAGCATTTGTCCGACGGCCGGCCTATATTTGGGCCAAGGTTTAACCGACCATCGGGTGCATAAAGGTGACTTGTGGTTAACCGACTGCTGTATACAGAGTCGGACCGACCGCATTCTTGCGGTCGTACCGACCAATCTGCCACAGTTTATCCGATCGTCGGCCCAAAGTTGGGCCAGAATTGGGCTTTAAAAGACGTGAAAAAATTCGAAGGAAAAAATGATATCTCAGTGAACGTGTATGGCCTGATTTAAAACAAGAATACATTAACAGTAGTTCGATTACATCTTACTTCACAGAAGAGGAGTCTCCACGTGAACCTTCTCCGAGTAGAAGAAAAGTACGTAAATGAAGAAACTTTTGATGAAGAAGAGGATTACCAGCATAGCAAGACTCAGTCATTTAATTTTCATTACGTATGAATAAAGGAGCTATCTAGACTAGTCAGCAGTCAACTATCTGCAAAGAAAAACAGAGAATTTATTTGTGATCGATGCTTACACTATTTTTCACCTGAAGGAAAGTTGATGGCTCACAGTGAAGATTGCAAAAAACGGAATGACTGCAAAATTGTATTACCAAACCCCGGAAAAAATATTCTCGAATTCAAAAACTTAAAGCCTCGAGAGAAAAATCCTTTCATCATTTATGCCGACTGCGAGTCCTTGTTAAGACCCGTGGTGGAGCAGGAAGAAATATGAAACACTGAGGTGTTCCAAAAAGATGAGGTTTGTGACGTCGGATATTACCTCAAGTGCAGCTACAATGATTCAGTATCTTTCTATGAGTCCTGCCCTGAAGATGTGGAACCCACAAAGTGATTTTCTAACGAATTGCTGAAGATAGCAAACACTAGTGACGAAATACTTTCATCTACAGTTTCCACGCAGAGACTGGCTCCAGAGCAACAGAAAGTCTTAATTGAATCCACAATCTGTCACATCTGCGGAAAGGCTCTACATCCACCGATGTAAAAAGTGCGTGATCATTGTAATCTGACAGGTATGGCAAATTGGCATGAGGACCAAATTCTACATGAGGCCCAAAACTAATATAAGGCCCAAAATAGACAGGGCCCCAAACTGACATAGAGCCCAAGATCGACATGGGACCCAAAATTTACATAGAAGCCGAATGCGACATGGGCCCAGAATTTATATAGGGCCCAAAACTAATATGAGGAGCAAAATAGACATAGGGACCAAAACTGATATAGGGCCCAAAATTGACTTAGAATCACAAATTGACATAGGACCTAAAATTGGCATAGGGTCAAAAACTGATATAAGGCACAAAGTTGACTTAGGACCCTAAATTGACATGGGCTCCAAATTCGAAATAGGGCTCAAAATTGATATAAGGCCCAAAACTAATATAAAGCCCAAAATAGACATAGGGCCCGAATTCGGCATAGGGCTCAAGATTGATACAGGGCCCAAAATTGACATAGAACCCAAAATTGGTATAGGGCACAAATTCGGTATAGAACCCAAAATTGATATGGCAACCAGAATAAACACATAGCACAAAATTAACATAGAGAACAGTACGTACATATGACCTAAAACTAAAATAGGGCCCAAAATTAACATATGTCCCAAAATTGACCAAGGACCCAATATCGACATGGGACCCAAAATTTACATAGGACCCAAAATATAAGCACCGTAATCTACGAAACCCTTACTCGGCGCCTACTTTGACTAATTTTTGCTTCCTCATAGAGGAAGCTTTTTAATGGTAACATTTTTGAAAATGTTCTAATTCGTTTAAATAAACGTTCCTCAATTTCAAAATGTCTAATACAATTTTCTAAGCAATTGTCAGGGTGTGTGCGTGTGTAGATTTGTAGATGTCACACTTTTTTGTGAACATAATAACTTGAAAACTTTATAATATTTTGAAAATCGGGTTTTCATAGTAAAATCGGATTATAGGTACGGCACTGACTCAATATATATCTTTTCCCAAGTATTTGAGAACGAAAGAAAGAAAACTTGTCAAATATCCGAGTTTTTCGAGATCCTCGGATCAATAAAGCTTAGAGGAATTAAGCCTTTTGCTGAGGCAATCATTATTTTTACGGGAATTATAAATCTTTCGAAAAGGAGAAATCTTCAGATAGCAGAAGACAGCATTTGAACGGCGAGAACCATTCGGAAATTGATTTTTTTACTCACAATTCTGACATCACACAAGCATTTTTAGGCGTCATCATACATCCGCAGACCCACAACTTGATGATGGTAAACCTCAATTTTGCGAAATACGTCGCGAAATGGAGAAAAGTGTGTAGAAAATTGAGATGTCTTGTGTATGTGAAGACCATAAGACTGTAGTTCTAAGCAGCAAATCAAACACGGCATGCAGACCTCCTGTCAAAATCGGGGCGCCCTTCCTTATCGCCCGCGAGTCCAGGCTTCGAGTCTCACTGTCAGGTTTCAATTGAGAAATAATAATAAAAAATGTGAATAAAATTGGCTACAAAATATTGAAATAGTTTTCACAGACAGCATCTGCAAATGCACTAATTTTATAGATAAATCAACTTATGATTGTATGTAAATTTATAAATTTATCAAGTCACCCAGCAATAAATTTCAAAAACACCAAATCCGAATTCTGAAATTTCCAAATTAGGCCTTCAGAAAATTTAATTACAAATTCCAAGTTTATCAAGTCGCCCAACTATAAATTCCAAAACCATCAAATTCTAATTTCAAAATTTCCTAATTGGGCCCTCTGCAAATTTATTTATAAATGCCAAGTTTATCAAGTCGCCCAACTGTTATTTTTTATATTTCAAAATTTATAAGTATATAAATATTTATATTGTAAGAATTCATCATCGTTCAAATATGTTAATATTTTTGAAATGTTCTCTTGTAATTTTGTGTGAGGATTTTTATTCAATCTTTTATAAATATTAGAATCCAATAAAATGTCACTCATTTTTTGTATATAATCTGTTTTATATGAAGAAACAGAAACATTTACTTTATCAGTAATCGTAAAAAAGATATCTGTGTCATTTTGAATAAATAATTTCGTGTTTTTTAATGTTTTGGCAAACAATCCTTCCTCGACAGAGATATGAGTTTCTTGTTTCATATTACTGCATATATTTCTAGTCACTTTATCTCTTATTTCGTTTTTAGTAGTATCTGTAATGTCTAGTGATTGTAGAGATGTTTCTATATTTCTAACAGTATTAATCGCATCTTTGGAGGCAAAATTTTGAAGGAATACAATGATTCGGACCCAAATATACAATATCAATACGTTTAGGCTTTTACAGCAGTCGTTTTCTATCAGCAAAGTTTCAAATTTTTGTTTGTGATGGAAATTACAATTACGAAGAATAAATTTGAATTTTTTACGAACTTCTAATTTTTAAATTTTCACAAATGCATAGTGTGATGTTGCAATTTGCAACTCACAAGACATACTTCATGATAATATTTAAGTTAAAGATAATTCATCAAATTATGAATTATAATATCTGGTACACTACTGAGGCTACACGATACTCCATGATTCGTTTCGATTTAGTTTGTAATTTAAATTCTTATCGCTGATTAGTTTCGAAATTTTAATTTTTTCTACATTTAAATCCTTGCTCGGACTCAACATCATCATCGTGGGACATCGCGCGAGGTTAAGAATCATCGGGACGCCGAAAAGAGTCAGCCAACTCGCCACTCCAACCAAAACCTTGATTCTACCATTTGAATTCTCCCGCCAGTTCCACCATAAGGCGCTGCTGCCAACCTAACATCTTCAAATCTCACCTGGGAATTTCTTGTAGATATGGACTGGAAATCGCCTGGATTTTCTACAAAACCTGGATTGTTCCATAAATCTTCAGGAATCCTCGGCCAACACGACATCCACTTCATCTTCATTAGAGACGATTCGAATGAGAAAACCACACCAGCTATACGGGTGGTAATTCTGCAGTTTAGGACCTTATCATCAATACTCCGAATTTATAACCACGGTGCAAGATTTTTTTACTGTTATAAATGAGCCCGTTAGTTAGTAAATGCTCGTAGGACGTTTTCGGACAGTAAAAACAGTGCTTTAAATTTTTTGGTTCAAGGCTAGCAATAACGGAAATGAGAAAATTAAAAATTTCTGTATCGCTTCACTTAGTACGACATTGTTTTAGTTCTGCTTTTGTCCACGCGACGTTGCGGAACTGGCAGAATTTCGACCAACTAGAGTGGAGCAAAACGGATGTGATGTAGCTTAGGAAAGGTTATAAATTCTCGAGCGAGTCAGTACTCACTCTCTTGTTTCATTACCGTAGTAGCCACCCAGTTGGCCAAGAATACCCTAAAATTTATCTAGTTGGCCAAGAAAGCCCTTGATAAACCCTGTTTAATTTTAGTTGGCCAAGAAAGCCCTAAAATTTTATTTTTTGCCCAAAAAGCTCCCATTATTGATTTTCAGGTGAGGTTTGTCACGTGGCCATGAGGTTTCCCGGGCTTGAATCTTTTGATTCTGTGCAATTGAATTCTGTGATCTGAATTTATGCAATTGAATTTTGTGATCTGATTTTATGCAATTTTCCTACGATATGGTTTTTGTGGATTTTTCGGTCGTTTGCGCCATACCCTCACTTTTCTGAAAAGCTGTTCCCCAACCCTTAGTGCCCTTGAATAATAACTAGTTGTTTCCTAAAGTTAAGCTATTATCTCCGCCCTATTAGTGAAATGTGTCCCTCAATATGAGATATGTTCTCTTTTACTGAAAACTCAGCTGCTCGCCCCACAACCCAATATTTATGAATAGTTGTTACCTACTCCCCCCCTTTTAATTTTCCTACTGAAAATGAATTGATATTTCTTGCTTTCTCTTCTCAGGAGAAATTTACCGCATTAAATTAAGACAGGCTGTATTATTAAATTCCGCGAAATCATGGAATATCGGATCGGTAATACGTTAATTGTTTAAATCGATTCACTTGTTGTTTCAGAGGATCCAATTGTGAACGTTCTGAACGGAATTCTGTTTCATTTTGCTATAAAAATCGAAAAGTATTTTTGAAGACGTCAGACTAAAATTTTAGGAATAAGAAATCGTCAATTTTTTAATTTTTAACCAATCTATGTTCCACCAATCGTATTAATCTATTAAAATAAGTGGAAACTTGGGTATTTGCTATTATCGTATGATTCGCTATATTATCACTGACGAGTAAGAAACCCTTATCAATACGAAACCACGCCTTCTGCCTAATTTTCCCCCTTGGGATCTGAGCTAGTTTGAATTTAAGTGATTCCAATTCCGGTACATCGTAGCCTGTTGTCTTGAGTTCAGAGTTTAAAAGTTAGAATCCTATTGTTGAGGTAACTTTTCCAGACTTTCTTTATTCATCGCGATTTTGTTCTTTTTGACCCAAGGAAGGTCTGGCGCTCAACGTATGTATAGTTGATTGGTTGAAATGGATATTACGGTGCCGAAGGTATATCAATTCTCTTTGTCAAAAAGGCATTAATATTACAATAGTTGTTGTATGTGGACATTTTTTTTTACATCAATTACTATGAAACGAGAAACTTTTTTGATAATGTTTTCACAAATTTTGAATGTGATGTGCAATCAAATCGTTATACATGCACCTCAGGAGAAAACATGGTCCAGAAGAAGCCTAAGCTATACAGCGATTGGTAGATGAAAATCGTTTTAAAAGTAGTTTAGTGTTTTTTCCACACTCTTGTTCAATATGTTAAAAAAACCTTTGGCATATTTGATCGTATAAATTTTATGTTAGATCATCCAACGCAAGTAAAAAAGAACATTGTTTTCATCCTTGTTGGCAGGGCAATAATGTTATTCAAGCAACAAATTAAGATCCGGAAACTAAAAATAAAATATCTACCTAACCAAAACAACTCTGCACAAAAACAATTATTGGCCCGTCAAACAAAAAAAAACTGTTCACCTATCATTAATAAGTTTTTTGATAAAATTTTCCACATATTTTAATTGCTGTGAATTCGATCTCAGGTGTTTCCACTTTTTTTTGTATTTTTAATCATATGGTTCTCATTTCACGAGCAATTTGCTGCCGTTAGCAAATATGTTTGCTTTCTCATAGAGGAAATTTCTAAAATATAATGACAAAGCAGACAAATCAAATTTTATATTTCAAATTGTAATTTTTCGAGCTGGAAAAGGGAAAAGTTCTGTCGTACCCTATCCCTTTCCCAGCTTCATGATTTTTTTTACAAGAATTGTGAGAATTATTTTATTTGAAAATTTATGTTTAAAAAATCTTTTCTATTCATACATCAACTTTGAATTATCTGGATGAACAAATTTTTTCTCTTTGAAACAGATGTTTTTAATATTATAAATGAGCATAACTTCCTTACTCTTCAACAAAGTATATGAATATTATAGGTCAATCTATTCGCCTCGAATCAAGGAATCTTTTCCGTTCTTGCATCAATTTTGAATTGTGTTAGTGAAAAAAGTTTCACTATAAAAAACCGCGTTTTCAACTATTATACATTACCATAGCTTCCTTACTCTGCAATAAAAGGTATCAATACTATAGGTCAATCGATTCGTCTCGATTCAACAAATTTTTTTATATTCTTGCATCAACATTGAATTATGTTAGGGGTGTTGGTTAAATCCGAATCGGAATTTTTTTTATAGGTACGGCACTGACTTAATATATATATTTTTTACAAGTATTTGAGAACGAAAGAAAAAAACGTTGTCAAATATCCGAGTTTTGCGAGATCCTCGGATCGATAAAGTTTAGAGGAATGAAGCCTTTTGCTGAGGCAATCATTTGTTTTACGGAAATTATAAATTTTTCGAAAGGGAGAAATCTTTAGATAGCAGAAGACAGCATTTTCAGGCATCATCATACTGTAGTTCTAAGCAGCAAAGCAAACACGGCATGCAGACCTGCTGTAAAAATCGGGGCGCCCTTCCTTATCGCCCGCGAGTCCAGGCTTCGAGTCTCAGTGTCAGGTTTCAATTGAGAAATAAAAATAAAAAATGTGAATAAAATTGGCTACAAAATATTGAAATAGTTTTCACAGACAGCATCTGCGAATGCACTAATCTTATAGATAAACCAACTTATGATTGTATGTAAATTTATAAATTTATCAAGTCACCCAGCTAGTGTTGCCGCCGAGCGAGAAATCCCGAGGAACGAGACTAATGCTAATTAGTGTTCTTTAATGAATAGCTAAAGTCGAAATCTGATTACATATTATACTTGTTTGTCCATTACTGATTAATTTGATATTAAACACGACTATGTTATGGTTTTTTGGAAGATTTAACTTCACTATATTAGTATGTTGTTTTGTTCTTATTAATAATTTATTTTGCCAGTTATAACAACAGAATACATGAGACAGAAATGTAAAAAGACAGGTATATTTTCAAGTCCTTTGAAGCTTAAAGAACTTAACACTAATTTCACTTTTTTAAATTTTAAAGTGGAATTTAAAAATGTTGTGACGTCTAATTTCTAAGGATGGTAAATAAAATATATTTCTCGGGTCATCTAAAAAATCGAAAGTATGTACCTACTTAAACCACTTTGATTACTGCATATTTTTTTAATTTTCTGAAATTTAACCCTTTGTCACAGACCATTTCGTTCTCAAAACGTAGAAATGACAAGAGAACATTTTTGTTGATATACCACTAGAATTTTTGGATGATATATTTTCGGATTATTATTTTATTATAGGCATAATATGCCTCATTTCCACAATTTCTTCATATTTTTTATTAAACTTTATATAGAGAAAATGTTTTTTTTTATAAGGACATGAGAATGAAAAAAGTCTACAAGCTTTACAGACCATTTTTTCAAGCAGAGAATAACTTTCTTACGTTCAAAATATACTTCCGAAAAAATTGAGAAGATCAGATCGTTAAGAAAGAACGAGTTGCTGAATTTGTTATATTAGCTCGTCATTCTTAACGATATGATATTTTTAATTTGTTTGGAAGTACATTTTGAACATATAAAAGTTTTTTTATGCTAAAAAATTATTCGTAACCTGCCAATTTTAAAAATTGGGCATATTATGCTGATTAAGAAACAAAAGTAACATTCGCGATTTTTCCAAAACTTTGCGATTAACAATTTTTTTTATTTTATTCCGACGAAGCCCAAACATAAGTTACACTAATAGAAGCAAGTTCATGAAATTTAATGAAAATGTTAGTGAAGCTTTCTACACTACACTATTCAATGCAAATAATGAAACTTTTTTAAGAACAGTTCTCTGAAATTACTTCTTTCGAAATGACAAAGTAAAACCAATTTTGTACATGTAATTGCAAAAAATGTATTAATCGATAGAAAGATATATCACATACAAAGCTTCTAAATTTAATTTCATGAATTATTTTTAAATTTTGTTCATATTTTTGTTTAGCTTTATTAAATTTAATAAAAAATGTTACTTCATTTTCAATGCATGTTTATAAAATTTACGTA
>CAKNWT010256826.1:0-33255 GCA_932066315.1 Andricus coriarius
TGAATATAAATTATTTCTCCTAAAATACGCTTTTTTAGGGTTTCGCAGCCCCGGGAAGAAACCCTCATAGATTCGATCGGATGCCCCTCTGTCCGTCGTACTTTTTTCTGAGGAGGGGAAGTGATGGGGGAGTGGAGAAAGTGAGGGGAGTGCAATCATGGGAAATGAGGAAGGTTGGTGAAGTAGGGCAAATGGGGGAGGGGAAGTCGGGGAAATAGGGAAATGGAAGCAGGGGAAATGGAAGGTGGGGAATCGAGTCGAGAGGAAGTGAGGTATTTAAGAGGATAATTAGGAGAAGTACGTAGTAGGGAAAATGAGGGGAAGTGAGGGGTGAGGAAGTAGGTGAAGTGATATGAGGGGAAGTAGTAGAAGTGAGGGGAGCGGAACTAGGAACAGTGATGGGAAATTCTGGGAAGGGAACTAGGAGAAGTGAGGAAAGGGGAACTAGTACAGTGATGGGAAATTATGGGAAGGGAAGTAGGTAAAGTGATAGGAAATAAGGGGAGGTTAAGTTGGTGAAGTGATGGTAAATAAGGGTAAGGGAAGTGATAGGAACTGAGGGAAGGGGGAGTGGTGAAGTGAGGCGAAATGAGGCGAGGGGAACTAGGGAAGTAAGCTGGAAATGTGGGGCTGGGAAGTAGGACAATAATGAGAGGGGGTAAGGGGGAAGTAAAGGGAAACGTGGGGATGTAAGGGGAAATTAGGGTGGATAAATACGGGAAGTAAGGGAAGGGGAAGTGTTGTGAGGGGAGAAGGGAAGGTAAAGTACTGGAAGTCTTTGCTTACGATTTTCAAGAAAAAAAATGAATGTAATACTTCATACGATTTTTTCAGGGTGCTTTAACCTTCATGGGAACGTATACTTTGCGTTATTCAACAAGTTTGAGAAAAGATTACAGTTTTTTTTTTCATCAGAGCCATCCTACTGAGCTTTATCTTAAAGTATGATAAAATGATACCTAATTGTGAGATAAAATAAATTATGGAGTCCATATTCAGAAGTAGGTAATCATGAAAAAAAAAATTACAAAAATCTGTTCATCTAATGAAATTTTAAGTTGCAGATATTCATAATATGGTGCTTGACATAGAAGCGTCGGATTATAACGGCATTGTGCTTTAATAATCGCCCAAGCAGTAATCCTTTATTATGGAACGGAGAATCATATTACCATAAAAACATGATTATGGTGTTGCGTTGGAGGGCACAACGCGTAATATTCTCTAATACTTTGGCCCTTTGGCACATAACCAAACCTATTTTGTGTTTCTTGATGAGGATGATTTGCATTCTGTTTATTGCGAAACTTAGGTCTTGTATAAGTGTTAAAGATACTGAAAGCTACACTTTCCTTGCTATTTATGGTTTCGTAGCCCCAGGCAGAAACCCTTAGCTTCGAACATTTGTCCGTCTGTCCGTTCGTCGTACTTTTTTTCAAGAATCCACAACTCACAACTCAAAACTCAGGGAATTGTGGGAAATGAGGGGAGCGGAACGGGGAGAAGTAAGGGGAAATTAGGGGGTAGATTAAGTGGAGGTTAATGTGGGGAGGTGAGGAAAGGCGGCAGTAAATAAGGAAGAAGTTTGGGAAGGGAGGGGAAGCAAAGTTTAAAGTGTGGGGAGGGAAAGAGGGGAACGTAGGGGGAGTAGGAGCGGGAAACTATGAGAGGGGGAGGATTTAACTACTTATTTACGTCCTTATAGGCTACGAAATCCTTTTTTGTAGGCGCAAGGCGCCTACCCTGGCTAATTTTTTTATTTTTGCATTTAGGATATACCGGGAAAAGGTAATCAAGACCAATCTTGGTAATAAAATTAGCAAACCTGTAAATATAAATGCAACCTTAAGTTATTTAATATTATACAATTTTCTTTAGCATCAAATAACTTACAATCAGTCTTATACGATGAATGCAGCCATTCCCTAATTATACAAACTGCTTTATCCTGCAAAAAAGAAAAGCAGCTTGGGACAAAGGTGTGGATGATCATTGTAAAAATTAACCCTAGAACCCACATATCCATTTTTTGCCTTCTAGTCCCACAATGGGGTACAATCGTTCCCTAACATTGTCGTTCACGTAGAACACTTCCCATATTCGAGAAAACGGTTAAACATACATTGGTGAAAAAATGGTTAGAAGGGTAGAAAGAGTCGAAAACGTGGAAAAATGTGTATTTTAAAAAAATTGCTGAATTTTTTTCTAATCAACCGATTTCAAAGTTCCAAACGGCGTCTTAAAGAGGACATCTTGGACTATTAGGAAAAGATGATGAGTTTGGTGTTCTCTCACAAGAAGTATAATTACAATGGGTAACAAACGTACCCCATGCCGTATTAATTTTTTTGCCGCTCGGCAGATATACACGCTGATTTCGTGGGGTACATTTGTACCCTAGTGTGTGGTTCTAGGGGTAATGGAAAGCAGTGTTATTCAAATAATTTTAAAATAAAAATGGCACTATTTGAAATTTTTAAGATATGGTTTTATTAAGATTAGGAGGAAATGCACGCGTGCGAAGTGCACATTTTTGTCTCTGGATTTTTATTTCCTAACTTCGAAAATATTAAAAAATTAAAAAATCTATTATTAAACAAATTTTTTTATTTTATTTTTTAACATTCTTGAAACAAAAAATAATAATTTTAAATTGAAAGCTTTTTGAATTAAAAAAATGTTAGCATTTTTTAAATGATTTTGAAAGTTCCAAATCAAACGATTTCAGATCGGGTAAAGTTTTAAAATAAGATAAATATTTTGAATGGAATAAAAAGGAATTAAACTTGGTATCATTTCTAAATAAAAGCGTTTTAAATTAAAAATGCTGGAAATTAACAAATTTGAAATCAGAAGCTCTCAAAATTGATAGTTTCCAGACTAAAATTTTTAAAATTGTACAATTTCTATAGAGCGGATTTGAAATTGTATCATTTGTAATTTAGAGCGCTTAAAATTGAATTAAAAGAATTTTGAAAATTGGATTATTTAAAATTCAAAGGAATTAAGATTGTATTATTTATAATTAGAAGTATTCAAAATAAATAATTTAAAATTGTTATCTATTTTTTTTAAATAACTTTCAATTCAAAGCGGTTAAAATTTGACACTTGGAAATTGAAAACTAAATTGAAGGTTTCAAATGTAAAGCTTGTAAAATTTTAGACTTTTAAATTGTTCTTGCATAAAAAATTATATTTCAGCATTAGAATTTATTAGAATTATATTTCTAAGACCGAAAAAGTAAATTCACCGTCATTTTCACCCTTAAAAATGATAAAAATTTCAAGCATAACCTTTAAAATTGAATCATTATAAAAAAACGTTCAAAATAAAGACCAATTTTAAATGTAAAACCTTAAAAGTGAAAAATTTTTTACTACGGAACGTTTGAAAATCAAGCGAATCCGAAATTCATTTAAAACTAAAAAATTGTAGTCACTAAGAATTTGTGACATAAGAGTTTTTTATACTCAAAGCCTTTATAATTTCAATAATCTTAATTAAATTTAAATCGTTTCTAAAATACCATTTTTCACATTGTCAATTATATTTTTTTAAATTCAACCTTTTCAATTTTAATTGCAAAATTGAAACTTATGAAATACAAATATTGAAAATTTAGAGTTTAAGATTAAAATCTAGAACTCTAAAATATTTGAGCCATTCAAAATTGAAGAAATGATTTAATTACTAAGGTTTTAGATATTTCAGATGTTTTCATTTGGATCTATTTTTAGTTAAAGCAACACAATTTGTAACTTTTTAATTTCAAATCGTTTAATTTCTAACCTTTTGTTTAGAATCGAAATCACAAGAAGATTTTCTGAAAAACCCACCTTTCTTATCTTTTGAAATATATTTTTTAAATTTGATGTTTAAGGAAGGCATCCTATCAGCTTCGAGCGGGCCAAACCATTATTTGATTTCGGAGAAAAATTTGTCCTGACGACAACAATTGGAAGGCCAAAAAAAGGCATTCGATAAAATAGATAGTCGATTTTTATATTTTTAAACAAATCAGATCGTAATATCTAAATTAGATCAAAAGCTATAGAATCTTAAAGACAAAATTGGTGATTTTTGAAAAATAGAATTAAAAATT
Organism: Andricus coriarius; assembly: GCA_932066315.1. Lineage (NCBI taxonomy): Eukaryota > Metazoa > Arthropoda > Insecta > Hymenoptera > Cynipidae > Andricus > Andricus coriarius. Next base: position 4,106 of record CAKNWT010256826.1, read on the forward strand.
CAAATAACATTCGATAATAATATTGTCCACGAGGTTACGGATATTATCCGCAACTTCGTGGAAAATCATTTTTTCTTAATCAATAATTTTTTTGACCGATTTTTTCATCTAAAAAGCAAAATATTTCGTCGCTGCGAGATTCTGAGACTTACAGTATGGAAACTGCCTGATTTGAAATGGATTCGATCCATGCAAAAATCTCAATTATGGAATTTAAAAAAAATTCTTTTACGAGCGAAAACATTATAGTAAATTTTTTTCACTTTGTTTTTGACTCCGAATAAGGAGAAAAAAATGAAAAAAATGTCTTATTAAAATTATGATTTTATGAAGATGCATGAAAAGAACCATTTATTTCACTTTGTGTATTTTTCCATTTATTTACAAGAGAATAAATGCTTTGAAAACTTTTTTTGCATTGGTAATTTATTAAATTTTTTCTCGCTTTGGCCTTTTTTTGGATTTGCAAGTACTATCTAAGCTTCGTAAACAAACATAAGACAAACATAAGATGTTCTCTAATTTTAAAATATTTTGAGTTGTTTTCTTTTTGTCCAGACTTTGTTAGCATAATACTTAATTTTTTTCATCCCCTGATTGGTTATCATGTCATTTAAATCACAGTTCCTCAGAAATCTTAACGCGTTACCGTTATCGTTACGGTTATTATAAAAATGTAACGTTCCAGGTAAAGCGTTACTGTCAAACACTGATAATAATAATTGGTAAGATACTGGTTCCTCGATTCTCCTTTGTTAGTTAATCTCTAAGAGTGGAACTGATCATCAGTGATCACTTTAAACTTTTTCGGTCTCGAAGTCAATTTGGGCAACGCCATTAGGTGAGAGTCATTTCGATAATGTCCAAAATCGAAGCAAAGTGCAGTCTTCTTGGGGTACCTGGTGGTGGCCCTTGGATGAGCTTCAGCCGCTAGCGTGGCAAGCCAGCCCGGCAAAAGCGATTAATTACTTTGAGCAATTTGCTCACCAACTCCACTCAGCTCGTAGACCGACACTATTCTCATTTCTCTGTCCAGGCCACCCTCTCTGTCCATCCGTCGGACCGCCTGTCCGTTTGGCGTACACTTACAGCGCGAAACACACACAAACGTGGAAGCCAACACGTTTTAATGCACGCACATATGCAAGATGTCAGGTATTGCATACATACATATATATCTAGTCGTTCAACGAAGGTACAGAGTGACTTCCTGTAACGCTATATACATCCACCGAGCATCCGTGTTGTCGAAGGGGAGAAAGGGGTAGTTTCCGTCGACCGACGGTATTTTCCACCTGAGTGCCATACCGGGTGGAACGTTCCTGTCCCAGCGATCACTTTAGTATGTAATCGCTTGATTAGGGACAAGGACGTTCGATTGCAGACTCTATTCGAGTCGTAGCTTCTTCGCCAAGAAATTGGACAATTAGATTCAGCTGTTGGATGGGGTTCAGAATTATACCGAATATCTCGATTCGACACTTTGAGTTATTATATTTTTTATGATCTGTATTAAAAGAAAGAGAAATCCCATATTTTTTTCGTTTTCCTAAAAGTCGGAGTCACCATATTTCGCATGTACATTGTTGTTACTATCCCTGTCTAAACCCTGACTTTTCTCTGATCAACGAAATTCACAGACTTTTCTCAAATTTTCAGGTTTAAAATTAACAAAATCGTGGCACCGAGATTTTCTTGAAAATATAAAAATACTATTTTAACGGTCAAATATATATATTTTTTAAATTGAATTTTCAAATTTTTTTCGTAAACGATATGCAAGATATTATAAATGAGAAATAGATCTTCCCGCATGAAACTCACAGGATTGTGTTCCGTATAAAATAAACATAACAAAATATTTGCAAACAATATGATTGTTTTCTTAATAGTCTTCTTATCTTTAAAAAATCACCAACAATTTGATTATTTTAAACTTTTTTTAACTTTAAAGAAATAATGTATTTTTTGAAACTGTAGCTTGAAATATTAGAACCTTCCTGATTTGAAACGAATCCGGTCATTCCTGTTTTGAATATCTGTGTCTGGGCTAATAAAATAATTTTGAAATATTAATGAACGCATTTCAAGAAATTAAAAAATTATTATTGAACTTCTTCAGTAAAAGTTTCTTTTTTAATTTTATGACCTTCAAAAATAACGGAAATATAAATTTCTGAATTAACCTAGCAGTAAAAATACTTCAACAAAAAAAATTTCTGTTTTAAACGATTTTTAAACGATTGAAAACATCTTTTAATAAAAACTTATGAATTCCCGGTCAATCAAAAAATATGGACTAGTCGTCTGGAAATTCAGGGACGCGCCAAACTTATTAAAAATATTCAACAACTCATCCCGAATAGCGGGAGGACGAGACACTTATTTTTATTAAGGCTTGACATTTTTTCATAGTTTTTACAGAATTGGAGTGGAAGATCGTACAAAATTACGAGAAACATTTTTTTGAATTTTTTTTTTGATAATAATAGATCGGATGGATATTTTTTCATATTGTGTTGATTGACGATTGTGATGCCTTTTTGTTACAATATTTATTTCAAGTCTCATAATTTTTCCCCTTATTTTCCCGAATTTCCTCCCTTCATTTCCCCTTACTTACCTCATTGCCTGTCCCTTGATTTCCCCTTATTTCCTCTACTTCCCCTCCTCTTGTGAGCTGTTAGTTGTGAGTTGTGAGTACTACTTGGAAAAAAGTACGTCGGACGGACGGACACTTGATCGAAACTATAAGGATTTCTGCCCGGGGGTACGAAAACTTAAAAATGACAAAACGAATTTTCTGCACCATCATTTTAATCAATCAAAATTTCTAAATAAGTAATTTTATTTCATGATGAAATATATTTTTGAATGCTTCTAAACTATATTGATAAAGGAGAAAATTTTAATTGTAAACAATTTTTTTTGAATAGGAGAAAAAATTCTCTTTTTAACATTGTGCTAACCATAATTTTTCAACTTTTTCATACGTTAAAAGAGAGAAGAAAAATAAAATTATGGAAAAAACTTAGAATATCTTAATTTACGACCCGGTACCAGTAAAAAAATTTCGGTACCGGTACTCAAAAAATCACTGGAACCGATAATAAGATTTCTGGGAACATTTTAAACCATTAAGGTTTCATTTTAAAATATTAATTTTAAGTTTGAAAGATTATTATAATTATAATAAAATAGTTATTATTACTTTTAAAATTTTTCGCAAAAAAATAAGTCTTTCACGAATTTTGAAAGGTTTCAAACGATTTCCTAACATTTCAGGAAATAGTGTAGATGATTTTTAAGAAAAATGTTTCAATTTTGCAGGATTAAAAAATTAAAAAAAAATTCCCGTAAGTTAAAAGATATTTAGAAGTTTCGAAAAGATTTGTGAGAAAACTTCAAATGATTTTTAATTTTGAAAAATTCATTTTTAAAGAAAGTTTATAAATATTTCTAAATATTTCAAAAGATTTCTGAAAATATCGAAAAAGAACTTTGGATGATTTTTAGATAATTTTTGGAATTTTGCAAGATTTCAGCATTTTTCAAATAAACTTTGCATTATTTTAATATTTTTTTCTGAGTTTCAGAAGTTTTTAAAAGATTCTAAAATAAATTAATTTTCCGAAGATTTCAAAAAATTGCAAGCAAAATGTAGATTTTTTAAGATATCAAGAATTTTTTTTAAAATCCCCATCAAGAAACAAAAAATAGGTTCGGTTATGTTCTGAAGGGCCAAGAAGATTTCTGGAAAAATTAAAAATAATCCAGGTTTTATTTGAAAATATTAGTTTTAAGTTTTGAAGATGCAAAAATATGCCGAAAAAAAATCTGGAAGATTAAAAGACAATTATATTAATTTTGCAGGGTTTAAAAACATTGTAGGAAAACTTTGAATTATTCCACAAAAATTGGTTTAAAAAATAATCTATTGAATATTTTCACTTGAAAATGTATCAGATCATCTTAAGAGCTTACTTTAAAAGAATATGTAGGTGACATAGCCAAAAATTTAAATTAAGTAATTATTAAATAATGATTAAAGTAAGGAAAAATGGTCGTGGGATGTTTTACACCCCAGTGTGTCAAACAAGGATTAAATCTTGAGAATGTTTCAAAAAGTTGAAATAATGTAGATTTTTGAAGATTTAAAAAAAAGATGCTGCTTAAGAATATGAAAGTTTTCAATATTCTTAAGATTCCTGCAAAAATTTCGAATTATTTTTTCTTTTAGTTTGAAAAATTAATTTAAAGAGAATATTGAAAAAGATACAAAATTTGAAAAAATCGACTAGGGTTAAAAGGTATTTAAAATGTGAAAAGATTCAAGAAATTTAGATTTTTGAAGATTTCGAAAAAATGTTTAGAAGATTATCGGGAATTTTGAAAGGTTTCAAGATATTTAGAACTTTTACAAGTTTGGAAGAAAATAAAAAAAATATAAAATGTTTTTAATCTCTTCCAAACTTTTCAAATTCCTAAATACCTTTTAAACTGACTTGAATTGTTCCACGAATTTTGAAAAATCTTGTAAACTTAAAAAAAATACCTTTACATCTTGCAAATTTTTTCAACATTTTCATAAATCTTTTGGAAACTTTAAAAATCTTTTCAAATTTTATTTAAAAATTGAACTCATTTGTAATTTTCTCTGGATTTTCAAGGAATTTTTTTATTTAAATAAAAAAAATTTTTTAAAAAGATTTTTCAAAATTTGTGGAATAATTCAAGTCAGTTCAAAATATATTTAGGAATTTAAGAAGTTTGGAAGTGATTAAAAATATGTTATAACTTTTTAATTTTCTTCCAAAGTTCTCAAAGTCCTAAATATTTTCTAAACTGACTCGGATTTTTTCTGAAATTTGCTAACACCCTGTAAAATAAAAAAGTTTATATATTACATATTTTAGAATTTTGGTGGCTGTGTTTAATATAAGCTTTGACTAGGAAACATTAGGGTTTATCAATCCTTGAAAACTATACTTTTTTTGTTGTTACATTCTTATTAAAATATTAATAAATAATAGGAGATCGACTTTAAATGGTTTATATAAAACTAACGGTTGCATTTCTTATGCAAGGATAAATTAGTAGAGCAGTGAAGATTTTAATTTTTTTCCACTAAGAAGGTTCATTTTATCGCATTTTGTCGCTATTTTCAGACTGACTTAAAAAGACCGTAATGGTTGTTAATGATAATCTAAAATATTCCTATTGTGATTGTTATCAATCAAGGGCAATAAAACACAAGAAACGAAAACAATTAATTTAAAACAAATAATTATTATCAAGATTCGTTTTAAAATTAATCTTAACTTCTTTTAGATATGGAATCTCTGCAAATTATTATCTTCAAGGGCAATAAATCTTCAACTTTTATCTATTTGTCATGCTGAATCCTTCAGTACGAATCCTTTTGCACCGAAACAAAAAGATGAATTTAGACGAAAAGACTGAAGAAATGAGAGGGATTATGGGAATGGGGAGTAAGAAAGGGGTGAGAAATTCACCCCCACCAGAGATCTACCCTCGTTCTTCGAGTTGCGCGCACTTTTCAGTAGGAGAAGATGTAAAAGAAGAAGAGAATAGCTGAGAAGAAGTGGAGGGTGATCTTTCACTCCCTCGCCTCTTGGAGACAGGAATCACTGTACCGTGGCCACAGGGAAAGGAGAAAGGGGTGGTTGGTGCTTCGTTCGCGGAGCTGGGCGCGACTAACCTCTATCGATCGTAAGAAGGCTTACACACCTACGATTCTCACACTTCTATGGTCTTAAACTCAAAAGCATACAGGGTGACAAGAAAGCAACTTATCATTTCTCCATATTGATGTTAAGAAGCATTTGTTTATAAATATACACTACTGATGGAAATTGTCTGTATTTTGAAACGTGTTTACTCGTTCAAACAAAAAAAAAAAAGCGAGAAACTTTTTAAAAAAATAGTTTTGAAAAGCTTATGGAATTTCACGTCGAATCACCCCTAATAGAGATACTTTTTACCTTTTGAAGAGAATTTTTCCCCGTGAGAATTTTTAAAAAATGCAAGAATTTCTCGAACTTTGTACCTCGACTTCAACTCGCGATATAACCTAGGGAGGTTGTAGAAAAAATCTAAAATTTAGAATACACAGTCCTTAAAGTCTTATCTTTAATTCAAGCTAATAAAACTTAAAAAATATTTACTGGTTCCCGAGGTATGAGTAGAAATGTCCAAGTGTGTCAGCGTGAAGTTTTGGCCGATAATGTTTCAGATTTTGTACCTTAAATTCAACTCGTGCTGTAATTTAGGAAATTTGTTTCGAAAAAATGAAACTAACAAAACGTAATCTTTGAAACCTTATCTTTAATTTAAGCCAATAAATCTCGAAAAATCTTCACGGGTTCCCAAGATATGACAACAAATTTCCAAGCGTGTCTGCGTCAAGTTTCAGTCTCGACGCAGATACATGTCATAAGTTGAAGTGTGGGCACAAAATTCGAGAAATTTTTTTATTTATTTTTTTTTTCACATGATGTTTCCTCTTTTAAAGATTGAAAATATCTGAATTAGAAGTCATTCTGTGTAAAATTTTACAAGCTTTCCAACGGTTTAAAAAAAATATTCTCGCTCCTTTCTTGAACGAGCAATCACTTTTCAAAGTCAGCAGTGATTTTTAATAGTTTTAATAGTATATAATGATGAACCGCAGTTAATACAATGACTTTTCTTATTTCCTTAATTGTTTGCTTAACAATTTTTTAAACTAAGATAAATGTTATAACATTTTTTTTCAATAATTAAAGAGGGAGAATAATAATTTAAAGATGTTAAAATATTTGACAGGATCCTTTTAAAATCAGGATACTACACTTTAAGTTGTAGATTTATCGGCAAAGAAATATGCTATTTTTGATGAAATTGTAGGCGAAACTTATTTCTCGTATTTGAGAATGAAATATTTCTACAAAGTTATGAGTATTTACATTTTGACGTTTATTCAAAAAAAAGATATACATTTTGTCTTTAAACTTCGATATTTTTTTACATAATTCAGCTATTTCGAAAATTTCTTTCTAGAATCTGGTGAGGTTTACAGTTTTCTTTCCGGAGTGACCGCAAAACTTTATTTTAAAAATTCCCTGATTTTCCTTTTCCAATTTTCTTTCAATTTCTCATTTCTCCTAAACATAAAATATAAAATCATTATAAATTGAATAAAAGAATTTATTATTTTTGAAAGTCATTTAAAGTATCACTTAAGAAATTCCCTGACTTTTTTATAATCAACGAAATTTCCTGAGTTTTGATAAATTTTCAGGTTAAAAATGAAAAAAATCGTGGTGCTGGAATTTGTTTCAAAATATAAAAAGTCTTCTTTCACGGGCAGATGATTTTTTTCTAAAAATTGAATTTCCACATTTTTTTCATAAACGATATGCAAGATATTACAAATGAGAAACAGCTGTTTTCCGGCATGAAAATCAGAGTATTTTATTCCTTATAAAATAAACATAACAAAATATTGTTTAACAATATAATGGATTTTTTTCTGGTAAAAATAGACTTTTTACCATATCTTTAACAAATCACTACAATTTTGTTATTTTGAAACTGTTTTCAAGTTTAAAGAAAAAGTTTGCATTTTTGTATATCTCTGACTTGAAGTATTAGAGCCTTTCTGATTTGAGATGAATCCGGTCATTCCTTTATTGAATATTTGGGCTAATAAAATAATTTGTTTGGAATTGTTATTTTTAAAAATATTAATAAATGTATCCCAAGAAATTTTAAAATTATTATTATTATTTTTTCAAGGATGAAGGCAGCTTAAAATCTGATAAATGCACTCCATCTAGTACATCGATTCCCATCCGGGTATAACCGAGTAAGTGATGCTTAACTTCAGTCAAAAAACAAGAAGCCTTAAACAATTTCAAATATCCAAGGGGATACAATATCCAAGCGAATACAATATCCAAGTCAAATAGTTAAATCCAATATTCTCATATACCTTACATTTTTAACCATATTTAATAGCATTGCGATTATTGAGAAGATAATAAAAATATTTTTTTCTAAGGAAAATTGAAATGGGTTATACATACGGGAAATTCTGTAATACTGGACAGAAGAATGTCCTAAAAACCTCCAATGTTTTTTGGAATCACGTACTGCCAAACGTTGGCCCATTTAATTTAAAAAAAAGTTTTTTTTGTTTTATTTAAAAAAAAGTTTAGACCACGGTCCTGGGACTTGAAGCAGCCCCAAATTGATGATGACTATTATTAACGTTAATTTCCGTAAAAATAATAAAAGTTTGGCAAGAAATACAACGGATGGTACCAGGTGCTGAGTGTAGTGGCTTTTCCGTTTAAATCCGTACTTGGGCAGATTTTTTTCTCATTTCTCCAAAAATAATGGGTCGGGATTTTTCAGGAAAATGAAACAACATTTCGTAAACTTTAAATCACAATATAAAGATAAAACAAAAGTCTACTCCTGAGCTGAAGTATTTTTGAATTGATGCCAAAAAAGTGTGATTCGAAAAAGTTATTCAGTTTTGAGAAATAGAATGCAGAAGAGGACAATCATAAAGTGACAGAAACGTAAAATTGGAACAGGCTCTGCTGCGGATCGCAATAAAAAGTGCAATTTTCAGTTTAAACATAAAATAAAAATTTGCTCCCGACATATTAAGCTGCTAAATTCGAAGAAAATTAGTTCATGCAGAAAAAGTGAACCAATTCCGTGTAAATAATTGATGAATTTGAAGGTTGAAATTGCATGGGTTTTCGACCCGCAAAGGGATCTTAGAATGAGTAAATATGGGAGCCACCCGTTATAATCGTTAGATCTGGTATCGCTCGCCTAGTACGCAGGTAGAGAGCTTTTGCTAGGAGGGCGGTAAGAAGCATGGCTTTGGCGGACTGCCCCGGGACATAAGAACACTGTGGGGTGGCGGAGACTGAAACAGGGGGTGGATGGGTGGAGGGTTGAATACGGTGGTTCGGGGAACTAAGTTGTATTGATCCCAGGCTGCAGGGGTGGAAAACCAGGCAGGGTTAGTACGTGTTCTTAATCGCCAAGTGACCGCCCTCCCACCTCCCTATTTCAGTCCTCCCACCCTCAAGCTCCCAACCCCCAACGGAGTCGCCAAAGGTTTCTCAGGAGGGGTGAAAGGGGCTTCTCTTCTCTTCTCTTCTAACCACCCAATCCTTCCCTTTTCCCTTCACCCTCCTCCCTCCACTGCTTCACTAAATCGCCTTCTCTGCCGGCGCCATTCGAGCAAGCATTGTTTCAGGATTAGATATAAGAACGGTTTATAATGTTTGCGAATTAAAGTGTTTACTCTTTCGATAATTCCACAATCCTCCTTTTGTTTCAGATAATATCCCCTGGGGAAATGTATTCCCTGTTAAAAGTTGTAAAACTTTTTAAATTTTAGCAAAACTTGTTGTTTCTAGTTGAATTATTTATGGAATTTTCCATTTTTATCATCCTGGATCCCTTTTTCAAATTGAAATAAAAAAGTTTTTATTAAAATGTATAGTTTATTAATAAAATCAAATTTGTGAAACATGTTTAATTTTATTATTAATTATGGAAATTTTTCAAGTTTAGAATTATAATATTTCCAAGTAGTAAACTCTTAAATGGCGTCATCCATAAATGACTTGAGACAATTAGGTGGAAGTTGGGGTTAATTCTGAATATTTTTTTGTATAGACACAAGGTAAATGCATGTGGGAGGGGTGAAAAAATTATTTAACAATTAATATTTATTTAAATCATTAATTAAAATCTATTAGCATGGGTAACATCAAGAAAATCTTTAATTGATTCACACCTCTTTCTATATAATAAATTTCTTCTTATTTTCCAAGGTTTTCTTAGAGAATTTTTAGTAAAATTATTAATGTAATTTTGTTGTTTAATTCTTCAAAAATGGTAGAAACTATCAAAATAATTTTACAAGAAATTAAAAATCTTGTCTCGAATGCGGACATGGAAAATTGCTAGGATGTGATCGAACTCAGCCTCCCCCTTCTTCAGGTCTCCCTTCCCAATTCAAAATCAAAAAGGATTCATAAACGTTTATAATTTGCTAATGAAACCAAATCTGTTCATCATAATTTTATTTTAATATTAATTATGGACATTTTTATTTCTTAGTATTGTAATATTGTTAAATAATTAACTATTTATATGAATAAAAGAAATATATATTATTAAAATAAAAATATTAACAAATTTTAATTAATTAACCTAATAAAATGTTTCATTGAAAGAAATTTATAACTTTTTTTGCAATCTTAATAAAAGTGTAATAATATTATTTACAAAATCAATAAGAAGATATATGACCTTTCGTTTTGAAATTTGATATCTTCTTGTACAGAACCAATAACATCAAATATTTTTTGAATTCTCTCATTGTGGTCACGGAATTTCTTTTTGAAAAAAAATAAATAGAGATAAAACCTAGAAATTACTTAAATGTAAATTAACGATTACCCTCAAATTTGTAAGTATGGTACAAAATCAATAATAAATATACATTTCGGACTAAAAATTTAGTTGCAAATTATCGCAAAATAACTTCAAACGTTTTTCTAAAATAACATTATAAATAAAAACAATATAATCATAGTGTGTATTAAAATTTGCATTTTTTTCGCCAACAATATAATTTTAGAAAAGTTGGTTCTTGTACCCTTATACAGGACTACCCTTCAGTTATATTCTTTGTAAAAAATATGTAATTTTAAGATTTGTTTTAAACAATAGAGAAAACCTATTAGAAACTATTTCTTTCTATTATTACTACATTACTGTACTATATTATAATTTATTGTATTGTTTTTGGAAAAATACATTTCCACCAGAGGAAGAACTTCACTGAGATAATATTAAAATTAACTACGTTAATATTATTGTATTTGATAAAAGAATGCAATATTAAAAGTTTTAAAAAAATCATGCTACTAGTTTAATAATTTATTGAAACGGGTGATATTGGGTTTCAGAAGCCTATTTAGATTGAGCCCTTGTTTTTCATTAATGATACATTGTTCCGATCGTAACCGCGATTGGGTTTGATCGGACTAAAGCTGTCTGCTTGTTTTGAAGTGTTTACCTTTGTTTTGAGTGCCAAATTGACTGATTCATTTAATTATTTCCAGTTTAAAGATATTATATTTTAATTATTTTGCCACAATAAAATAACAAGGATATTAGAGTTCATTAAATTTTGTAATTGATGCAATTGAGAATTATGGTGAATTTCCATATACGAGTTACAACAGTGAGTAGGCACCATTCCTGAAAGGAAACAAGGAAACAATCATTGATTTCTGTGAAGCACAAGTCAGATCGCTTTAGGAGTTTAAGCTTTTTGTTTATCTCGGGCGTGAGGGTTGACCGGAGTTGAAATTTACGGGATTGGATTCCACCCATCTTTTTGTACTGTATCGTTAATTACGTTCCGATAAGTTGCGAGTTTTTGCTCGTAATATAATTACTGTTGAAACTACTCTACTTGTGTAACAGTTTTTTGTGTCAGTGAATTTGTTAAGTAAATAATTTTCACGAAAGTATTTTTTCATAATTTAACAAGTAACTTATATTATCTTTAAAAAAATATGACGGATTCTTAGGTGGCGCTAGGCACTGATATTTGGTGCATTCCATGCCGGCCTCACAAAAAGCAGACCTTTACATCATCGATTTTTTTAAAACTTTGGCTACTAATTTATTTAGTAAAGAAAATATAGATTGCCAAAGATTTTACTGCAAACAATTTAACAAAAAATTGATTGCACTTTTTCTATTTGGGACAGTTTTCGAGTCTCTTAAATACGAAATGCAATAGTTCACTAAAGGCTATGTCGCATAGCTCAAATATAATGTAATTACCTGAAACTATTTTTTTAGTGTAAAAGACCTCGCAGAATCCAAAAATTGAGGTTTCAATAATGCCCACCCTGATTTTCTTTATACTTCTTTATTTTCCACTAAAAATTTTCTTTCAGACAAAAAATAATAATACCGATGGGCTTTACATAAATTCTTTTGAACAAAATTTGTTTGCTTTAAATGTCATTTTTTTACTGTATAATTCGATGTCTTTTTTAATAAAAAAAGTTTTTGAAATCTTTCTATTGCTAAACAAATGATTAATTAATCATAAAGGCTTTATAATTAAGTTTAAAGATTTTTGGTATTCGGAAAATGAAAATGCTAAAATCAGTCAAATTGTGTGAGCCCAGAGAAAACAATTTGTTTTTTTGGCATCCTGAAAAAGTAAAACAAAGTAAAATCTGTTAATATCGATATGATTGAAAAATCCCGAAAAATAAAGTTCCCTACACTGTAAAATTCCCGAAGAAGAAAATATTCCAATTAGAAAATTTCTGAAATTATAAAATTACTGACAATTTAAAATTTCCTAATTGGAAAATTCAAGAATAATGCATTTCCCGATAGTTTTCAATATTACCAATTTAAAAATTTCCGAAAAAATGACCAATATAAAATATCCGACCCTATAATATTACCAACGTAGGAAAATTTTCGAATTATGAAACTCTCGGCTCTAAATAATAAAAAAACTGTTTTAATGATCAATAAATAATAACAAAATAAATAAGAAAATATGTTCATGAAATAAAAGTATTTGATTTATTATTTTATTATTTTACAATTTCTTAATTGTTTAGATTCGGAAATTTCCTTGTGTCAGCAATTTTACCGTATCGGATATTTTAAAATGTCGGCAATTTTATTTTGGGAATTTTTAAATTTGATAATATCATAAACTGTCAGGAATGTCAATATTCGGGAATTTTCATGTATTTCAAATTGTCAACAATTTTATAATTTCGTGAATTTCTTATTTGGAATATTTTCATCTTTGGGAATTTTCCAGTGTCGGGAAGTTTATTTTTCAAGATTATTCAGTTATCCTTTGATATATTTTTTTTCTGGGTTTTGGATTTTAATATTCCACAAAAATTTCTTATTGGTTATTTTGAACCTGCTTTTTTAAAACTTGAATCAAAGGATCATGCAAATACAGCAATCACGCAGCAGGAACTTTATTATTCTCTTACACTTTAAGTTGTAAGTATCGGCATTCAGAGAAGTTGCAAATCGACAATTTACCTTTTATGCCGTCGTAAACTATAAAGCGGAATCGTTTGCGACGGAAATAGCAAATTATTCAATTGCGAGTTTATAGATGTCGAATCTAAATCGAATTATCTCAATACAAATCGATTCATCATCTGATCTGTTCTAAATGTTGTAGCTACGTCAATAAATATGTAACTATTAGTGTACCACGATTGATCGGTTAAACGTTAAAGCAATTAGAATAATTTCTACATTTAACCGATTAGACATTCAATCTGTAGTAAAGTTCCTTCGGTTAAACTTTTCATGGTTTTCAATTTTTCTTTTTGTATTAAAAGAAACTTCACATAGTTCAATTTTTCGGGTTAATAACTAAAAAAGATGCAATTTAAAATCAACGGACACTACCAAAGGAACAATCGAAAAGAATAATTTTCTACCAAAAAGTGAACTTTTGAAGAAAATGCATAAATCTTTAACCAAATAGTTAAATTTTTAACTAGATAAGATTATTTTTCAACCAATAATCGAGCAGTTAAATGCGAAGTTAAGAAAATTAATTTGTAACCATAAAATGAACACATTTTCAACAAAATAGTAACATCTTCTACTAAAACAGATTTATTTTTTGATCAAACAGATGCAATTTTAAGCAAAAAAGGTGATTTTTCAAACCAAAAGGACGAAATTTTAACTAGTAAAAAAGATCAAATTTCCACCAATACTGGAACAGATAAATTTTTAGCTAAGCAAATTAATTTTCAGCCAAAAAGAAACGAATTTTCAACAAAATATTTAACACTTTGCACCAAAGAAATGAATCTTTAACAATGAAATAAAAAAAAATAAAAAAAAATAAAATAGTTCGACTTTAAACCAAATAATTTATTTTTCAACTCGGAAAGCTAATTTTTTAACCAAAAGTGGAATAGTTATATCTTTAACCAAAAATGGAATAGTTACATTTTAAGTTTATTAGATAATCTTCAATTAAAATTATGAATCTTTGAGAAGAAAAGAATTTTTAACAAAGGAGTTAAACTTTCAATCAAGTGTAGTAGAGTTTACAACGGAAAATGTAATATTTTATATTTCTTCCGAAAAACGTTTAAACTTTTAATCCAAAACAGATTAATGCAACTAATAAAGCAGAATTTTTAACATAGAAAAATATTTCAGTCAAGAGGAAAACAAAATTTCAACCAAATTGTTCAATTTTTAACATGAAAATATGAATTCTTAACCAATAGTTGAATTTTTGAAGATGAATCTTCAAGAAAACAGTTCGATTTTCAACCAAAGGGATAATTTTTTGATAAAATTGTTAAATTTTAGTCAAAATAATTGAATTTGCAACCAAACAGTTGCATTTTTAACAAAAAAAATTAAGCTTTTGCACAAAAATATGAGTTTTTGACCAAGAAAAATTGTTGAGTCAAGAAAGAAAAACAATTTCAACCAAAGCTGAATTTAAAAAAGAATAATTTTCAACCAAATAGTTCAATTTTTGTCATCAAATAGTTCAATTTTCAATCCAAAAAGATGAATTTTCAACAAGGCATGTGAATTTTCAACCAAAAATGATGAATTTTCAACAATATTTGTTAATTTCCATCAGAATAATAAAATTTTCTTTAAAATAATTAAATTTTCAACCATCTAACACAAAAATAAATAATAATATATTAGAAGATTATACAAAGAAAAACTATTAGTTAAACGAAAAATATTTGGATATTCTTGTTGGGCTCATTTAATTCAGTTCGCATTTGAGTGGGAAAACGAGAAAAGGGGAACAGAGGCGAATATTTTAGGTCTTGAATTGAAGCTAGTTATAATGAAAAAGTTAAAAACGATGGAAAGGTTAACCAAATGAACTTTCCTACTGTTTAAATGTCTAAAAGGTTAAACATGTATCGATCTTCATATTAGAGTCATTAGTAAGTCATTTAATAAAGAATGAAAACGATTTTTAATGAGTCTATTAAATTTTCATTCAAATATTTTTTAATTCCTCTCAGAATCTTTTTTCTCGGACTATTTTACATATGTGCAATTATTACCTCATAAATCTACTTAGTTACTTATTTAAAATTTTAATTCAGTTCATACCATGTTTATTCAAACCGTTCATCATAATTATTCTTTTAAACACGTTAATTTTTAGGGTTTCGTAGCCCCGAGCAGTAACCCTTATAGTTTCGATCAGATTTCCGTCCGCCGAACTTTTTCCCGGGGGGCTAGGGTAGGTAATATTAGGGAGGGGAAGCAGGAGAAGTGATATTACGGGAGGGGCAGAAGGGTGATGAGCAGTAGGGTAAATGAGGAGAGGAAGAGTATTGGAAGTGATAGTGGGAGAGGGGTGGGTAAGTAGGTAAGGGCAGGCGTGGGGGAGGGTAATTGAGAAAATTATAAGTAGAAGAGGAGCACGTAAGTATAGGGGAAGTAGTGGAGAAAAATAGGTTATAAGTAGAAGAGGGGCACGTAATTATAGGGGAAGTAGTGGAGAAAAATAGGTAATTTAAGTAGAGTAGGGGATGATAAAAAGTGAAGGAAGCGTAAATAGGGGAGGAGAAGAATGAAAAGGGAGTAGGAGTGGGGACCAGAGATATTCATAGGGGAGGAAAAGTAAGGCAAGTGATGGGGAAGGACGTAGAAGGGATGGAAGTGCAGAGGGGTGTAAGGAACGAGTAGGGGACGATAAGATATGATCGGATAGGATACGATCGGATAGGACAGGATAGAAGAGAGGAGACAGAGAAGAGTTATAGGGCCGAGGGGAGATATAAATTAAATACTTAACGTCTTAAAAAACTACCAAAGCCTTTTTTGTAGGCTAATGGCACATTCTTGACTAGTTCTTTAAAAATATTTCTTCACTCTGTGAAGAAAAAGAAAGTGAAGACTAATTGCAATAATTTGGGCACTTAATCACTTATATTTAATTTTGTCAACCATCTTTATTCTCCTCTTTTACATTTTTCTTGTGAAAGGTTTCCGGTTTTCTAGGTTGCGACAGAATCTTAATCGGCTGACGGAAATACGCTGCAAGATGCATAATGCTTTATAGGAAATGACGTCATCCGTCAGTGCAGCATTCGAGAGAATGTAGGAAAGCGGGAGAGAGAGAGGGAGAGAGAGAGAAGCGATGAAATGAAGAGTGAGAGAGACGGAAACATGGTATTTGAAGGGATGTAAGGAGGGAGGGGATTTTCGTGAAATAGCGGCCGGCAGGTAGCCTCTGTTGAATTATGCTCGTATTTCCCGTCAACACATCCGATGATGTCCACAGCAATGTAACTGAAATGTATGAACGCTTTGCGCCTCCCTCGTTTGCATTTGCGTCTGTTTACTCTAGAAACAAATTGCAAGTTATGTGAATGAAAGGGGTCTCTGGAGGATCTGCAAAATGCGACGCATCCTTCTTAAACATGACCTCAACAATAAATCCGATTAGTAATTAAATTAAAATACGTGAGATATGAAAAAATGGGAAAAATTAGATTTATTCTTCTTTGATTTTCTGAAGTGAGTCATATTTCACTAATGGATTTAAAGTAAAATTTAACTTTAGAGGAAGGTTAGGTATTAATTTTGTTTAGTTTCTTATTTCACTTATAAGTACTTTTTTAAATATCAGTGTTTATTAAAGCGAAGCAAAAGTTTCACCAATTCCTTTTCATTAAAAAAAGAAATTTTAATATTTTCTTAATTTTCTTTCTTTATGTTTTATATATTTCTAAAAATAATGCGATTCACCGTAATTTCTTTTTGGTACCTATATGTTTATTTACAAATCGTATTGGTTCATTATAACGGAAAAAACGTTTAGTAATGATTTCTGTTTAAAAAAAGGAGTAAGGTTTTATATTTTCAATCTCAAAGTAGCCTCAAAAAGATATATACAGTGTCTGACTGTAATCCTCGTTTACTACTTATTGATCTCTCAGTTTCTTGAAAACAAGTTACCACATCTTTCTCAGATGGAGGCACAATCCTCCAAGTGGAAGCAGAAGTTAATGTTCAGACACGGAGAAGTATTTTCGGTAGTAGCGTAAATTTTTTGGAGTTCATTATAATTTTATTGTTTATGAAACATTTTCGGGATTTTTTTTAGATTGAAGGTCTAGTGGTACGACTTCACGTATTTGAAACTACCCTGTACAAATCTTGAATAAGTTGATAACACTTTACAAATAAAGTTTTTTCAAATGTAAACTAATTTTCACAATAAAGTACAATTAATTACAATAAAGTACAGTAATATAAAAATTCTAAGTTTTCGTTAAAGTTATACTTGTAAAATTTGTTTAAAGTGTTCAAATAATAGCAAAAATTGTGGTTTATTGTAGAGTTTTGTTGAGTTGAAGTTCCAAAAATGTCACCTCAGAATCGGCTCCCCCCTCCCAAAAAAAAAACTATGAAAGAGTTTTTTGGTTTAAGCAATATAAAATTTGTAATTAACATTTTTAACTTTTTGCAACAAACGTTTTTTGATGAATATTTCGAAAAATATTGATCTCGGAAACAAATGGTAGATCTTCAAAAAGTTTTGTTTTGTTTTACAGATGCCCAAAAATAGTGCTTTAAGATTCTATAAAAAATATATCTGTGCTTATAAAAAAACTTTATTTAACAAATAAGTAAGCAATAATATAACAAATAAATAAACTGCTACGAATTATCTAAATATCTGATAAATAAACGGGGCAGACATTAATATTGGTACTTATTTTGTCCACAACCTCCTCCTCTTCCATCAGCGGATTAAGTAGTCACATTGATTAATTAACTTGATCCTAAATGTACTTTTTTCATCTTTTGAAGATATATAAATTTTGGCATTTTTCACCGAAACTAATATTTCTCGCAATATTTAAAAAAAATATTTAAAAAAAGGTTAAAGCTGCAATATCAAAATTCCTTTTACATTTTTTCTTCAAGATGAAGAAGGAAACTGCAGAAGCAATGGCAATTTAAAATTTTGAGGTGACAAGTGAAAATTGTTACAAAATATTATAAATGATTTTTAAGAACAAATTTTCATTTAACATTATCTAAACCAGTTTTTATTAAAAAATTTGGTTTAAAAATGTTTATGTGTTGCATTATGTTTTATAGACCCAGCTGGTGATGTAGTATAAATAAAAAATTACGAGGCACAGAATTTATATTTGTCCAATATATGAATTTTATGTAATTTTTTCCGTCGAATGAAATAACAATTTAAATTTTTTTGTATCTCGTATATTCAAACGGATATTTGACATAAAAATGGTTTCAACAATTTAAAAATCAAATTTCTTATATCTGTGCTAAAACTATCTAGAAATAAATTCGAGTTCATGAGAAAAATTTTTTATGAAAAACTTATGACAACAAGTTTTTTTTGGCATTGGAAATATTTTTCTCATTCAAATCCGGACAAATTATTGTTTCATTACGATTATAATTAAAAATATATCCTATTTAGCAATTATTTAAACAAAGTTTATTATGAATTCACAGTTTGGATATTTTTCAACTACAATAATAATTATTACTAATACTTTCTACTTTCCAAATTGAAAGCAATTACGTATTAATTATTCAATTAGTTTTTGTAAACAACAAAAGTACCATAGAAAAAGGGTAATTGGAAAGACATTCTTAGTGGATTCCGTAAGAAAATTGAGCGTAATCTTTAAAAAATATCCAAATTCTGAATTTTTGATTGAAAATCGTTTAAATAATTTTAAAATAGCATTTATTTTCAATTATTCGTATTGAAACGTTAATTTATATTATATTTTAAACCTAATATCTGGATTTGAATGAGCTAAGCATTGCCAATCCTGAAAAATAACTTTTTTTATCAATTTGTTTATAACGTGATAAATAATTTTTTTAAATTATTTTCCCCATATTTTGTATATTTTGTAGTTCAATAAAAAATTAACTAAATTTTTTCTCATAAATCCGAAAACACAAATCTTTTCTAAATCTAAAAATATTTTATTAAAATATAACGTGGAAATCGAATGAATGGTGTAGGCTTAAAATTGATTTATCCCCAGAAACTTTTTTGCCCCATTGCGCGCCTCCCCAGAACATTTTCATTCATGTTCTATATTCCTCCTCTTTGAGGTATAAAATATACTTTTATAACTATTTATCTCGCTTTTGTCTCTTTATGGAATCGAAGTTCTTTTGTTTATATAAAGACAAGAATAAAATTGCTGTGAAGTTGGAAAGGACACAACGATATAAACAAAAGAAAAATGTCTTACGTAATATATGGACGATCTATAAAACGACCCTGATTGATTTCAAATGCAGTTCGAATTGTAATTTCACTTTCTCCGGTTATCCACCGGCATTCGATTGGGCCCCCCTCCCTGTTCCATCTAAGCCGTGGCCGCATGCGCTGTAAAAAAGAGCGTCGCGACGCCCGCTTTTTCTCATCAAGACTCGGCTTCGTTGTCCAAGTTCTCGTCGTTGATAAAAAAGCACCGTCGCTGGCAACATCGAAGGCGTTCGCAAGCTTCAACTTCTTTTCCTATTCGCCTTTGCGGTGGCGCGAGGTCAGACCGTTAAGTGCAGACGAAGGTCCGCGCCGGAAGTTAGCGTCTCCCGTTTCCCGTCTCCCGTTGCCCTAAGCTAGACGGAAGTCGCCAGGAAAAAAGGACAGCGAAATGAAGAATTCGCGAGTGCATCCGAGTGCTCCGTAAACTTGGTCTTGGTAGTCGTGGGCATGTGGTTGTGATAGTTCTCGCGAACAGGTCATCTCGTCGAAGGGTTGATTCTCGTGGTAAGGGGTGAGAGAGAGAAAGAGGGTGAGAGAGAGAAAGAGGGTGAGAGAGAGAAAGAGGGTGAGAGAGAAAGTAGGAAGGAGAGAATACGGAGGCGAAACCACGCCTCTTGTCTAAGGTTTCCCCTACTTTTCCGAGCAGAACTGGGCTTCAACCCTCTCTTCCAGGGTAACCTAAGATTTTTCAACCCCTTCCGTATCTCTTACCCCCACCCGAGTGAGTGTATGAACCCCTTCTTCTATTGATCCGGGACTAAGGGGCTGTTTCTTGCCACCCGAAGTGTTCCTCCTCTCCAGACCACTCTCTTATGCAAGACTAAACTTATTCTCCATTCTCCTTTTTTCGAAAGAGCTCTCTCGATCTTTTTCTTTCAGTGAGACGGAATATGAAGAAAAGGTCATTTTACGATGATAATGTTTTCTCCAGAGACAGACTGTTCGTCTTGAGTTTATTTACGTTTTTTATGGATTATAGATTTTTGATATGAGGGTTAATATCGAATAAGTTTCTGATGACTATATTCGTCATTGCTTCAGAGTATTCAAAAGCAATAAATATGACAGGGTTTTGAAATTTTTTATGAGATTCTATCAAATTTGATGTTCTGTCTTAAATCACTGTTTTTAATATTGAAGTCTAAAGGAAAGGTTTTAGTAGTCTTTTGTCTTATGTTCATATTTCCACATAGGATGACCTCAGAAAATCATGAAAGCACTTGCTTCGCAGCAAGAAGGTGTGAAAGTGAATTATGTAAAAAGATTTCGAAGATGGTTCAATTCTCAACGTTTTGAATCCAAACGTATTTCGTTTTTGTCCGCATGTGCTGCAATTCGTTTTATCATAAAAAATGCAACTCACTTTAATTCTTGTGATCTCAAGTCTATTTCACCAAAGTAGAACAAAAATTTGTATTCGGTTGAGGATGGTAAAAATTTGAAGGCCAGTTAATCCTTTTTAATTTCATGAGAACATTTTGGAAAAGTTTTTCTGTTTTTTAATAGTTTGAGAGGGAAAACAGCTTATAAAAGGACAACATACATCTCATCTGGTACGGCGGCTCCCATCCGAATCATACCGAGCCAAGCGCTGCTTATCTTCAGTGATCGAACGAGAAGCCATAAACTACTCCATGTACATCTTGGACACATTGTATATGATTTCTTGGAATTTAAGGAACTTTATTCCACCAACGGTTTTTTATGATTTAAGCTAAATTTAAAATATTTCATTTATATAGCCTTCAATTTTCATTATAGGTTTTTATGTGTTTTCCGATTTTATGTAGACTGAAATGCCTTGGTGTAGTGAAGGATCTCAAATATTACTTTATGAATTTTTAAAATAAAATTCAATTATTTGTATTGAAAAATCCTTTCTTTTAAAATTGTTTTCATTTCTTTTTATTTTGAATTTCCGAGGGGTCTGCATATATCTTTTAAATACATTTAAAAATAAACAAAAGGAATCAAAATCAGTATTTTCGACTCTAAATTTTGATTCATATTAAACTGTTTTGTGGAATTTAATTACTTCGAAATTAAAAGAATTTGAAAGTTTGGCAGTCTCCCTGGGACTCACAAAATGACCGCTTACTTTCTTTCAAAATTTGCCTGTCTTCTTTTATTTCCCAAAATTACAATTTTTTCCCAATTTTTGCAATATTTACCGAAAGGTTTGCTTCCTTTGTTTAAAGTTCGAATCTCTGGTTAAACATAAGTAAAACCTCATATCATAAATTCTCATTTTTTCCAAAATTGTGTTGAATAAAATGATTTTTTTAACCTTACTTATTTTCAGCGATATTCTTCAAGAATGTGAATAAAAAAATATAAAAAATGTTTTGTACTTTTATTGTTTCGAAAATGATGTAAAATAATGGTCATTCTTTGACCCAGATTATTGAAAATACAGATTATAGAGGATAAATTTGGCTAATATTGAATGTGTTGCTAGTATTGAGAAACGTTTTAATTAAAAAATATCAATTTTTTTTAAATATTGATCTCATATTTGCAATCTTTATGAAGAAATAGTGAAAAACAAACATTTTCTATTTCCTGATTTAAACACAAAGTTGAAGTTTTACATGTGTTAAGAAATATACTTATTTAATTTAATTAAAAAATAATTTATTATGTATAGATTTACTTTTTTGATGAACAATGAATTTTTTTAAACTGAATTTTTTAGTGTAATTGCTTACAGTAATTGCTTAGCAAACTTAAAAAAAATTTGGTGTGTAATTTGGAAATTCCAAACCTTTATTGTTTATTTTTTGTATACGAGGGAAACTCATTTAATATTGTAAATGCAACAGTTAATGTATATGAATTGCATATAAATTGCGTCCCAATTGTAAATCAATTTACCTATTGAAGAATTACCCTTTATTGACGGACACTAACTTTCTTGAAATAACATTTTCGATTTATCGTGAATCAGTACAACAAAATGACATTTTATACCAATTTGAAATAAGTCAGATAAGATAATTGCCATAAATGAATATTGAAATAGTCATTTTTTCAAATTTATCTCATCTTAAAACCTCCATATATAAGGAAGCAAATTTATTTGATGCACACGATGAAGCAAAGTGCTCAGAAAATTAGCACAAATAAGTACATTCATAATGAATACACCTATAGTACTTCGCAGCGGTATTTCGTTTTAGAGGAAAGTTTACAAACACGTAAACTGCATTATGCTAATCGAAAAATATCCTCTGGTATGATGTTTAATATAGTTATAAAATCAAAATAATTATTTATCTATTTCAAAGAACACTATTTTGTCATCTCAGGTTTCTGACTACAGAAAGACTGCTTTTAAGTTTTAAACTGAAATAAATTTCTTTTATTTCTCACTGTTTTATTTCTCTCACTGTACTATTATATTGACGTGTCCAAAGAACACGATTCCATCTCAGCGAAGCCACATAAGAAGGTGCTATCTCGTGGAGACCAAATGAAAAGGGGCTACAGAGTTGTGGGCGCTGATGTCCACAATACAATTTATATAGAATTTTGAAGCTTCAAGAGTTTGCCGCGCGAGTTAGCACCTTGTCATTTGGACACTTTGATATGTTGGGCTTATCTACTTCCTTTACTGTAAATTTTCTTTTAATTAGTAGATTGTATCAATTTTAGTTGGACAAACTGAAAAGTAAACTTTATATGAAAGTTTTGGTAGTCTCAGTACTTTGTTTTTGAAAACTTAAGTGTGGAGATAAGCAAATACTTAGAACGTGATATTACAGATAGGAGAGCAACGTTGGAGTAAAGTAGAAGTACTCTCGCCACGAATGGCTGACCGGGTATCCTGTACAGAACAGTTTTACCGATAAGAGACGCCGTGTTTAACAGCCCCAAGCTAAAGCACCGAAGCTCATACCCTACGGTCTGTGGTGTGCTCTGTGTACGTTATCCGGTATGAATCCTCAAACTCAACTACTCCAGACGAAATTCACAGAATCTCCGACAAAGAGAAACGGGTAGTGGATTTGGTGGTCGAGACACGAGAGTACGACTTCGATTAGATGATTGGATGGAAGATAGAAAGGAAGAAGGATTATTCAGGAAATTTAAGATGGTTCTTCATCTAACGTGTTATAATTAAAACCAGAGAAATAGGGAAAAATATGATTATTAAATATGTAGAATGCGCTACAATGTTAGTGAAAAATGAATTCTTCATGTGATGCATACAACTATTGCCAAAAGATGTAATATTTTGGCTGCAAAATATATCGACGTGTTCAAATAGTAAGGCTCCATCCCGAAAAGACCAAATAAAAAGGTGGTAACTCGTGGGAATAAAATGAAAAGGCTTTAACTCGCTTGGCGAACTTTTGAAGCTTCAAGATCCCATATAAATAGTGTTGTGGACATCAGCACCCTTAAGCACACTGTAGCACCTTTTCATTTGGTCTCCACGAGTTAGCATCCTTTTGTTTGATCGCTTCGAGATGGAACCTTATCATTTGGACACGTCGATATGTGTGGAAGTAACGCGCCTTTAATTCTGTATTTAAAACACATAGGACTTATCACGTTTTTCCTCTGAGCGGCTCAATTGTTAGTTGCAAGCCTCAATATATTCTATTTAGATAAAGCAAATATCGCATTCATAAATGCAGAATGAAGAGTGCGCCGCCTTCCCCCGCATGCGCCGCTTAGCCCCAGTTTATGGTAATTCCGATATGATTATTTTATGGTAAAAAGTATAATAATCCTACGATTTCATTTAATTTCAAAACTGTACACGGTATCCTAATCATTCAAAAAACATTCTGAATGATGTCGGATTGATTCGGATTGGATCGGATACAATTTTGGAATGATAATTCTGCCCTGTTAGAGTTCTGTTTTGGTCTCATTTCTTGTCATTGGTTTGATCAAAACTCCCAATTTTTTATTATAAACTAACTTGCAAAGTCTGTGTTCAGAGTTGGAATAGATTCATATCCATAACAGGTGAAAATTCAATTTATGGGAGAAGGCGTGAGAAGAATAGATTGCATGCTGGATAGACTTGACGCAAGTTTCCGACGAATCGCTCCAGTTGACTTACAGAATGTCATTTATCTCGTTTTGACATCTCTTGTTCGACGTAACCGGTATTCAGAATTGACAGCCTAAGCTTTTGTTCATTCAGTAAATGTTGATAAGATTTCTTTTTTGATTACAGCATCTTAAATGATCATTTTCGGAACATTAATGGTCTGAAATGAAAATTAGAGTTATAAATTCTGTAGTTAAATCTTTAAAGTATCATAATTCAAATTGCAATAATAATAATTAGTTTTAAAAGCATTAATTATTGAATACGTTATTCATTTTTTACGAGAGCGGATTTTAAAATTTCAAGTATTTGTATTTGAAAGCTTTAACAATTAGGAATTTCGTGTTTCATGACCCTAAACAGTTGCGGCAATATGAAAAAAAATTACGTTTGCGTTTATATAACGTTTTTCTGTTCACCATATTTCAAAAAGTAAGATGCTGAAATTTGTGCCTAGTGTATTTGATCGTATCTTCGAGGCGCATTGATCGACTTATTGTTGAAACTTTTCTGACCTAAATGCAAGTACCGATTTAGAAAGTTTGAAAAAATGTTTCCTTCTGTTTATATGAGAAAAACTTTGTCGATATTAGGAAAACTGCAGTACTGCGTACCTAATATATTTGTTCGCGTCTTCGAGACGCGTCGAATGATCTCTTAACGAATATTCCATGATCTCTTATTATTTAACAATAAAGATTTATAAATTTGAAAAAAGATATTGGATATCTTGTTTATATACGGAAGAGTTTTTTGAAATTGGGAATAAATAAGTGATGTATATATTGTATATGGTGCATTTGCTCGCGTCTTCGAGACGCATTGACTGAGCTACTGAAGAACCTTTCCTAATATTCTATGACTTAACATTACCGCTTTCTTTATTTCTAAACAAAATTATTTAACTTGTGTATATGAGGAAAGCTTTTTTGATATGGGAAATGTACCAGTACTGTATTTGATGTAATTATTAGCGTTTTCGAGTCGCTTCGAATGATCTTGTGAGTAACCTTTCATGATTAAAAGTGGTTTGTTGCAACAAGATACATTTATTGAACTTTTGATGTTTTCTTTGATCTTCTGGAAATAAGATTTTCGGTATAAGATAGAAGATCAACCAGATGAAATCTGTGTCATTTTTTTTTGATAGTCAAAGTCAACCTTCCTCTATATGAGGAAGCAAAGTGTTTATAAAGTAAGTACAAATAAATCCATCTATAGTGCTTCATCCCCTTCGCAGCGGTATTCTATTTTATCATGAAAACACACATCCAGCAGGATAAGTCCAATATTTCAATTCAAGAAAATACTTTGCATTACATATATTTCTGATATAAAAAATTTAAGAAACAAAATAGAAGATTGCCATTCATCAGAAAATTGAAACACCAAATTTTAATTTTTGGCCCATTGTTGGTGTGAGAAAGGCCTATTTTCGTATATTTTGAGAGTCTTTGGGTCGCCGGTGTTGGGTCGCCTTGCAATCCCTTGGCCTAAATTGCCAGTATTTATCCTCATGGCAAAGTTCTCGAACGTTCGCAACGTTCGTGGTGTTTTCCTAGCACAACGAACGTAGTTGTTAATTTTAAGGCAGTCAAGTCATCGCTCGCGTGTAGGTGTATGTGTGTGCATCACGCGGGGACTGACCATAGGTGGTTGGTGTATCGTCGCTCTAGGCTCTAGTTGTACAGTTACAGAGGTTGACAGAAGTTGTAAACTTTATGGTAAACCGTGCGACGCGACGTCCGGGCAGTAAACGGAGATGGTGGGGTCACCCCGAGTGTTTAATCCAATCCCGAGTTTGTTCTTTCCACGATCGACGTAATCACCGGACACCTAGTTGCCAACTTGCCCCAGCAAGTGTTCATATACTTTAGATTATGCTTCACAATATGGAAACCAAATATATTTTACAATCAAAGCTAAAACGGTTTTTCATGCCATTAATCATGTTATCCCTTTCCTTTACTTATTCTACATTTGTAAATCCACTGTCAGATCAACTTTTGATGTGTAAACATTTTGGGTCGCGATGTTATAAGGCAAGTCCTTTACCAGAGGGTCAAAGCAAATCTTGGTGCGTAAACATTAAGGTGACACTTACTTATACTGTAAAAAAAGAAATTTTCGAATTTTGTTGCTCTCACTTCCTAGCCTATTTCGAATGCCGAAAAAAATGATCTCCAAATTTGAGCGAAATCGGTTAATATCAACCCGTGTCCCAAAGATCGTGACTATTTCCATTGATTTAACTTGGGAATTGTTATTTTATTTTATTTTAAATAAAAAAGAGTTGAATACAACCCAAGGGACGGGTTTCCAACAAAAGAAATAAACATGAATTTTCAACAACAAAAAAGATAAATTTTCAACAAAAAAGATGAATGTTTAGCCAGGCAGATTAATTTTCTACCAAAAAAAAGAGGAATTTCTAACAAAATGCATGAACATGAATTTTCAGCAAATAGTCGAGTTCACCCAAAAAAACGATTTTTCAGTCAAATAGATGAAATTTTAACCAAATAGTTGAATTTCAAACCAGAAGGATGATTTTTTCAAAAAATAAGATTAATTTTCTAACAACAAAAAAAAACGAATTTTCAACAAAGTACATGAACATGATTTTTTAACCAAATAGTTGAATGTTCAACTAAAAATATCAATTTTCAATCAAAAAGATGAATTTTTCCCCAAATCATTGAATTTTCAAATAAAAAAGATTAATTTTTAACTAAAAAGATTAATCTTTAAACAAAAAAGCAATTCTCTAACAAAGTAGTTCAATTTTCAACCAAGTAGTTGTATACAACAGTGCAATATAATTATTAAAAATAAATAAATTTTCCTATTTCGAAGAATAAAAATTATTAATTTAGTTATTTATTATACACATATTGAGAATAAATGAATGTGTGTAATATACATAAATAGGTCCAATTAATTTACCCAAGGTATACCTTGATTTACAACTTTAATAGATAATACATTGTTTAAACAACTTGATATTGGTTAAGTAATGAGAGCTTGTTTAAAAAACTAACGGGACCAATAATAAATAAGAAGATACATAAGAATATCCAATTTTTTTCAAAAATTGCGAAAGAAATAAGTTTTTCCTATTTTTCTTCAATGAGCTATGTATTTAAACATACAGATATTGTTTAAGCACAATGAATATGATATAAACAAATGATAGTATGGTTAACATTTATTACAAGGCTTACAACACCTATAATTTTGCAAAAATGATTGGTTTAAATGTAATCACTGACCTTACTATTATATGAAGCTTTCAATAATATCGCTTATGGGGGATTCTTTCGGGCCCCATATTTTTCCGTTTGAATCACACATTAAGAAGAAGTAGCCTTTTTCCCATCTTAAATCAGTGGAAAACTTTTTGGCCTTTGGGGTACTGGTTACTATTACCTGATTACGCTTAAATTCGAAAAAATCATTTTCATGGGTATTCGAACAAAAGTAGGTGGTGAGAGCCAAAAATAATTTATTTTTAAAAATAAGGGCCAACCTAGTAAGCATCTTAGACCACGCTATGGAGAATAAAACCTGTGTTAGAGCATTGTGTCACATACAATTTTAGTTTAGGTTAACATTCATCGAAAATGAATTCACCGAATTCTCGGATCATAGTTTATGACGCATGTACTAATATTTTAAAAATATTTTGAACCTTGTCTTTTCCTCCACTAATCTACTCAATATTACTGTAAGAAATCCTTTTTGAATAAGCTGATCTAATTTGGCGATGCTGCACATCAATATTAAATCAATCTGGTGGAAAA
The DNA here is from genome assembly GCA_932066315.1 of Andricus coriarius. Classification (NCBI taxonomy): domain Eukaryota; kingdom Metazoa; phylum Arthropoda; class Insecta; order Hymenoptera; family Cynipidae; genus Andricus; species Andricus coriarius. The sequence goes on from CAKNWT010256826.1 coordinate 32,382, forward strand.
GTTCATTTTCTTGGGCATTCGAACAAAAATAGGTGGCAAGAACCAAAAGAGCGTTGTGTCACATAGAATTTTAGCTTAATTTAACATTAATCAAAGATGATTTCATGTAAATGTGTTTTGGGTCATACTAAAGGATGCATGTACTGATGTTTTTAAACTATTTTGAAACCTGTCTTTGACTCCACGAACGTACTCAATATTACTCTAAGAAATACTTTTCGACTAAGCTGCTCTAATTTGGTGATGTTGCACATCAATATTCAAGTGCAAAAGTTTGGAACACATTTGGAGATTTAAGTAGATTACGGCAGTGTTTAACGCTGCATATATGAATGCAAATAGTTGTTTATGTGTCAATGTTTAACTTTGCTATAGCAGAGACTAATCTGTATAGACGAAAGCTGGTGTCTCAGGAATACACAGATATCGTGCATATGCACGGGAAAGTAGAGGTGTACACAGTGGAAAATCTCTAATATACACGTGTGTGCAATAGCTGAGTAGTGAGCATGGCTCTATAGAGAGACTGTTGGCTATATCCTTTCTGGGCATTAGCAGCGAGGCTAAGGCCTTAGGGGTCTCCTGGCAACCAAGCCTATCAAACTATCTTACGGTCTAACCCTTACTGGTCCTCGAACCAACCCCCGTCACTTGGAACCCTTAACGACCGACCCCACGGGAGACACCGGGAAATTGAGAAAATTATCCTATCCCGCGTTATAGAGACGATGACTACACGCAACTATCACACTTTGGCTGGCACACTACGCTAAATGAAGCCTGACATCATTGTATGTGTATCGCACACAGGCAAGAAAGTACTTAAATGCAACTACGTACATGGACTGGAGCTTATTGGACGATGGGGTGGCTG
>CAKNWT010256835.1:0-21776 GCA_932066315.1 Andricus coriarius
GATTTTTTTTTTCATATTTTTTTCGAGCCAAACGAGTATTGGGACTTGATCCTAACTATGATCAACGGTGATCGGAATAGTTGAACTGCAAGAAAAAACTTGTCTCACCGATCTCGAATGGCCATAGTCTTCGCAAAATGGCGGATCCATACCCTTCGCAAAATGGCGCATCCGCAATGGCGGACATGAAATTTTGAAAACTACGATTTTTGCACAACTCTGTACTCGAGGGTTTTCGGGGTCGCTGATTATGAATTTTACATCGAATTTTTGAAATTCAAAGTGGCGGATCCAATATGGCGGACATTAAATTTTGGAAACTCTACGATTTTCGCACAACTCTATACTCGGGGGTTTTCTGTGTCGCTGATTATTAATTTGACTTTGAATTTTTGAAATTCAAAATGGCGGACCCAATATGGCGGACATGAAATTTTGGAAACTATAAGATTTTTGCACAACTCTGTACTCAGGGGTTTTCGATGTTGCTGATTATGAATTTGACATTGAATTTTTGAAATTCAAAATGGCGGATCCAATATGGCATTCACCGCGTACTCCACATAGGTAGGAACAGAACGTCTTTTGGGTTATCATTTGTTCTGCATCAGAACAAATGAATAGCTCCTCAAGCAACGTCGGGTCGTTTGTATCGGATCTTCATTTGTTTCATGCACTATATTCAGATCGAGTTGTAAAAGACACTGTCAACATTCCGTTTCGAATTTATTAAACAAGTTTCAATAGCAAGTTCCTGGAAGATTCAGTTATTTATTTTTACTGCCATCGCCATGTCACAAACAAAACGCAAAATACGTTCTGTTCCTATACCTATGTGGAGTACGCGGTGGATGCCATATTGGATCCTGTATATGAAATTCTGAAAATCCAATTTGAAATTAGTAATTAGCGCTCCCGAAAACCCCCGAGTACAAAGTTGTGCGAAAATCTTATAGTTTCCAAAATTTCATGTCCGCCATATTGGATCCGCCGCTTTGAATTTCAAAAATTCGATTTCAAATTCATAATCAGCGACCCCGAAAACCCTCGAGTACAGAGTTGTGCAAAAATCGTAGAGTTTTCAAAATGTCATGTCCGCCATTGCGGATGCGCCATTTTGCGAAGGGTATGGATCCGCCATTTTGCGAAGAGTATGGCTATTCGAGATCGGTGAGACAAGTTTTTTCTTGCAGTTCAACTATTCCGATCACCGTTGATCACATTTAGGATCGAGTCCCAATACTCTTTTGGTTCGAAAAAAATTATGAAAAAAAAAAATTCTGATTTTTTTGGTACTTTTCTCCAAATTTGGCGTCATATTGGATTTCCTACTGGACCAAACTCCATTCTGACCACGAATTCTTGAAAAGCATACCCAAAACTATAAGGAAACATGGTTATCGTTTGGAAATTTCTCTTTTTCACTCATGAGAATGAGGCTTGAACATAAGTTAAAAAATTGTAATTCTTAGTCGTTAATGGGTTAAAATAAAATTCTACCCAAAAAGAATAATTTTTAAAAAATACATGAATTTTCAACCAAACCATGAAATTAATTTTAAATTCAATAACTTCTATTTGTACATGGCTTCGTATGGGTACCCTCTCTCAATGCAGAATAAATAATTTTACAACTCTAAACATTTATATAACTTTGGAAAAAACCTCTAAAATGTCGGCGCGTTAAATTTGCATAGAAATACAAACATATTAAATGATCTCGGCTCGAGAAGAGTCCACAAATCTTGATTAAGCAAAATAGATTATTAAAGTACTGGAAGAAATTAACAAAACGAAAAAAGATTGCAATTAATGAAAAGAAAAGTTTTTACCATTATAAATGTTGTATCCTTTTTTAATTCTTATTAAACATATAGTGCATATGTTTTATTATAAAAATGAATTTCTTTAAAATTTTCAAATGGTTTCGATTTTAATATTATAGTTCAGATAGAAAAGTTGCATTTATTATTAAATAGGTTACAGCTGCGCGTATGTTTTTATGTAAACTAAAAAATTGTCAAAATCTGAATTTGTTTATGAAAATTAGTTGAATAAATAATCATTGTTGTAAATTTTCAAAGTGTTGTAGGTAAAAGATGTTTGGAATAAATTCTTTATTGATTCTGTAAAATAAAATAAGCCTATTCTTTGAAAAATGGTCAAACTCTCAATCTGCTCATTAAAATTGTTTAAATAATTAATAAATGTTGAAAATTTGAAAAGAAGAATATGAAAATAATCATCGGAAATATATTTATAGTTAATTATGTAAAAAATTGACCCTATTCGTTGAAAAATATCAAAATTCTGAATTTGTGTATGAAAATTCTTTAATAAATTAATAATTATTGCAAATTTGCAAATTCTCGTAGAAAAGAGTTATTAGAAATACATCCTTGGTGATTCCGTAAGCAAATTGAGTTCATTCGTTAAAAAATTGCACAGCTCATAATTTTTTAATCGAAATGGTTTAAATAATTAATCATTATTTTAAATTTATAAAGCAACATAGAAAAAAGCCATCGGAAAGACATTCTTATTTTACTCCGAAAACAAATTTTGCCTATTCCCTGGAAAATAGCCAAACTCTGAATATGTTTATAAAAATAGTTTAAATAATTAACAATTATTGTAAATTTTCAAAGTCTCGTAGAAAGAGTTATTGTAAATACATTCTTGGTAATTCCGTAAACAAATTGAGCCCATTCGTTAAAAAATATCCGAACTATTATATTTTTTAATTGAAATTGTTTAAATAATTAATAATTCTGGTAAATATACCAAGCCACATAGAAGAGATTAATCGAAAAGATATTCTTAGTTGACTCCGTAAACAAATTGTGCCTATTCCTTGGCAAATAGCCAAACTCTGAATATGGTTACGAAACCCACATAGTACACTTCCCGAAAAACCCAGGTCTGTCCCAGGGTTTTTCGGGAAAAGCATAGGTCTAAACCTGGGACAGACCTGGTTTTTTCGGGAAGTGTGCTATGTGGGAAAAGTGTTTAAATAATTAATAAGTATTGAAAATTTGCAAAGTCTCGTAGAAAGAATTATTGCAAATACATTATTGGTAATTCCGTAAACAAAGTAGAGGCAATTAGTTAAAAAATGGCCAAACTATAAATTGAATACGTTTATAAAATTTTTGTAAATAATAAATAATTATTGTATATTTGCAAAGTCTCGTAGAAAGAGTTATTGAAAATAATTCTTGGTAATTCCGTAAACAAATCGAGCCCATTCATTAAAAAATGGCCAAACTCTTAAATTTTTGATTGCAGTTCTTTAAATAATTATTAATTCTTGGAAATTAACCAAGCATCATAGAAAAAAGCCATCGGAAAGATATTCTTAGTTGACTCCGTTTTCTTTAAACATTATGAGCTGAGGATGAACAGATTGTTTAAATTTTCTAAACTTTTTCAAGTTCCAAAAATAATTCTAATTTTAATGTTTTCTAGAAAGAAATAGCGCAGGATGAATTTATATTTTCAATTGTATAAGATTACAATAATAGTTACAATAACATGGACCTCATATTCTTTGGAAATGTAACTGAAAGTTAAATAAAATAAAATTCTAAACGTTCATAATTTTGTATTGTTAGTTAAAATTATAAGGATATAATATTATCTTTGAAAATGTACATAAACTAAAATAAAATAAATTTCGAAATGTTCATAATTTGTATTGTTTATTATTCTAATAAAAAAAGGGTGTTTGAAAACAAACTGAGTCCATATAATTTTCAAAAGAAACATTAGGAAATGAGTCAAAATAATAATTTCTTTAAAAATAATTAGCCCAGGATGAAATCATATTTTTAATTGCTTAACATTTCACAAATAGGTAAAAAATGAGCGAATGCATAGTCTTCGAAAATGTAACTAAAATAGCAGTATCAATATTTTTATCGGATAATGTAAACATATGGCCTCTCGGATCTACGACACAACACTGACACTGACACAACACATGCACAGTAGAACTGGGTCCGATATCACTCTATTGAAAAGTAGCACGATTGAAAGCTGCTTTCAATTATAGGAAGGTGAACTAGTCACCATGAAAATTAATGTTCTACAAAAGAGAAAGTTTCAAGAAAATACAGAAATTTTCCAACACATAGTTGAATTTTAAACAGAAGAAGATATGTTCGAACAAACATGAAATAGTTAAATTTTTTGTTCAATAAAATAATTTCCAATAAAAAACTAACTTTGAACCAAAAAGATGAATTTTTAATAAAATACATGAAATTTTATCCAAATAGTTGAATTTTCAACTGAAGAAAATAAATGTTCAACCTAACATGGAATAGTTCAATTTTCAATTTAAATAATAATTAACGAAAATGTTAACAAAATAGTTCAATTTTGATTTTAAAACATTTCAACTAAAATGAAGAATCATCAACCCAAAAAATGAATTCTTAAAAAAGTAATTCCACTTAGTAGACATGTATTTAATCTGTGAGGTTACTAAAAAACTAAGAAATGTGTAAAAAAATAAGAATCGAGTAGATTATCACATAATGTATATATTTTAAACCTAGATATATACTGGGGATAGAGTATATTTTATTATTTTTCAATTCGGGTAAGAAACTTCTCATTTTCAAAACAAAATAAAAGTTATTAACTTTAGGACCTTAATTTTTCTAAATTTAAAATAGGTTTATTTGAATTTTATTTCAATATATAAAATAGATAATTAAGACCTGCTTAATGAGGAAACAACATACAAAAATGTATATAAAGAATATGCAGAGAAAATTCTGGGTTGAGAAATAGGAATTAATAGACACACATCTACACAAATATAAATAAATTATCTAGGAATAAAATTAAAGTACCTAGGTTAAAATAAGACGTGAAAAACAAAGAAAGTAATCGATAGGTTGACCATTTCCTTCAGTTTGTTTTACCTACCTTGGTAATGTTTATAAAAATCAGTCAGTCGAGACAAAATCTTAAACGAGATTTAAAACGAAACCACACAAAGTACATCCGAGAAGTTTTTGTGAGTGATAGATATAAGTGTAAATAATTTATTCGTACAGACAAACAATTTTTTAAAACGATTTTCGAAAATACGCGGGTTCGAAAGGGCGTTTTTTGTTCATTTTCAGGCTTTCGAAAACGAAAATTTGAAGAAATCAAATCTTCTGAGCGATTTCACTTAATTCCGTGCAAAAGGTTGGTAAGCTTTGTTTTGAAACAAGTTCTACAATTTTCGGTAATGTATTTTGCTTGTAATAAATCATCAAACTTTCAATAATGACACATTTTAACACACTTTAAAGACATATTTCCTCTCCTATTTTAACTATAACTCTAAAATAGCATTATATGTAGATATTAAATGTAAATTATTCCTAATCGCACTGTTTTTCTCTACTTTATTTTATATAAATAAGTTCAGTGTTTAATTCATTTTTAAATATCGTACTATCACCATGTTCCACACGTCCACATGATTTCAAAAAGTATTTCTGGCTTAATGAAAAATATTGTTTTATAGTTGAAATACACGCATCGAATTTAGAAATATAAGATACAATTAAAAAATTTTTCTGAAACATGACCGCAATCGTTTTCAGATGATCATTCATGGAGTGACTCTGGTACGAATTGTTTTTTTTTTGCTGCGTGCTATCAGCACTTCATTAGATTATTCTTTTGTTTTCCTTCTATTCCTTTTTCGTTGATCTGTAATCAAGTCTAAAACCTTGTGGCAAATTAATTCAGTAACTTAGTTAAGTTAACCCGGAACAAGTGATATACTGTTTCGTGCCAGGGTGGGAGAGGAGCTCAAAAAACTGGCTGTGTTTCAATTTTGCTGTACAATCAATTGAAGTATTTAATATCAAAGCACACACTTGAAAATAGTTGAGAGCGAAATTTCATCTTCAAATATAAAATATTTACCGAATAATGAGAATTTAATTTTGAAAGTGACATGCAATTTTCTTTCGGTTGAATTTGTTAAATAGCTTCTTTTTATTTATTTTTTTCACACAAATCAAAATAGTTTAGAAGGAGAAATAGGAAAAATACTCTTTGAAACTTATTATTTTGTTATGAAAAACTAAATTTTTTAAATAGGTTTGCTAAACAATTGAAACTACTCGCCGTCGAATAAACGTACCATGACGTACCATGCCTGAAGGAAAAATTTGAGGTGGTATAATGTTGAACACATCATAAGCTACAATACACGTATATGCAATTTTTTTGCGTAAACTCATATTTGATAAATTCAGGTATAATTTAGTCTACAAACCTGAGCGCTTGGACTCGCTCGCGTACATCTATGCATTTACTGCGCCACACAGTATTTTTGTCAGATTTGAAGTCTAATTTTAGACTAAAGGTTCCGGACTCCTTACACTGTACTGGACACATTTGACTGCAAATTACAGGGTTGTTGTTTTTGTTGTTTATTTGTAAGCAACTCCTCTTTTCCTCACAGAGACCGCCGCGGGGGCGTAGACCTTAAGCCTTTTAATTCTTAGGCCTTTTTGGCTTAAGATTTTTTTATTTACGCGTATCGTTTCGTAATTTTCTAATCTTCCTTTTTTAATTTGAGTCTAAAAAGGCAAAATTCCCATGGGGGTGATTAACGAGTTCGGTAGGGAAAGGATTACGGAAGTTTGTGACGCCGATTACATGTTCTGAACCAGAACGGAGCCTCAGACATACCCTAGTCCACGGAACCAAGTATTCGTGGGGGCAAAAAGCTGTTGCGCACCGTAGGCGAAGTGCGAATCAGATTCCGGCGTTCGAAATCTTCACGATTACAAGATGCCGAGGAATCGTGGTGGTGGCGACATCTAATCAGCATCGAGGAGGTGGATTTTCTGCAAATTTTCTCACGCCCTGGTCTATAGTGGTTACGTACCACATACATCCGCAATGAAAATGCGCGTGGCGTGGCAAGCTGTCACGAACGGCAGTCGAACTTTCGGTGGGTAACTTCTTTTAAAGTTCTTAGCGTTCATGGTCGCCATGTTGGAGATACGATAAAATTTTATTTATTTGGTGTTCTGCTTCAGAACGGACTATTAGGTGTAAATTCTCTATTCGTCATTTTCCTCGTTTAATCGCTTTGTGCGGCTTTCTAAAAAATTGTGACCTTTTTGTAAATTGGGAAATATTAATTTCTTTGCTTAATCGCTTTGTGCGGCTTGCTTGTAAAATTGTAATTCTTTTTGCAAATGGGAATTCTTATTTTCGCAATTTAGCCTCTGCTAAAACAATGAGCAACGCGGGTTTTCTCCTCTTTTGATTTAACAGCACGGTTCTTGCTACATCTTTTGGTATAAAACGGGGGAGTTAATTAAGCATTCTCATTATTTCTTTTCTATCTAATTATATATATATACTTAATTCTTGTGTGCAAAATTTTCGCGTTTGTGTTGCGGTTTCAAGTAAAAATGCGTAGAATTCCAGTTAAGTGAAAAGCGAGCGAATAGTGTTTTGGAGGCATCCCTGTAAATTCATTCCAACGCGGAATTTTCCATAACGTGGGTAACAGTCACCCGGCACCGAGCGGTAGCAGTGAGGGACGCCCAAGAGGTTCACGGTTCACTGCAACCGGAAAACACACAGGTGAATGAGCGAACGAAAGTGACAGGAAAGCGAGGCGAAAACTCCGTCGTCTTTTCCTATTGGATTTTAGTGCTTCGCGGGCAAATAAATTATTTGAAATATTCAGAAGAGTTCAGGGAACAGACCGGAATATTATTTTAAAAATTTTGGCTTACTTTTCATTGTGACGGGCAGGACCGGCGCTATACATTAGGCCGCCCGTGTGAAAAAAAAATCCGACCCCCTCCCCTTTTCTTTAAAAAAAAAAGGAAAAAAGACATTTTATATATACATATGCTCTATTTGTATTAAAACATTATTAATATTATTCACATTATTATTATGGCCAACGGCCATACCACGCTGGAAGCACCAGTTCCCGTTAGATCACTGAAGTTAAGCAGTGTTGGGTGCGGTTAGTACTTGGTTGGGTGACCGTCTGATACTACTGCGTTGCTGTTGGCGGTCGTGGGTGTGGTGAGCCCATTTACTATAAATCCACCTAAAAAACACTACCCGAATCGGGTAGTGTCGCGCTTACCCCTAGAGGCTCGCCGAAAGGGAAATAGCTTAATGATATACATTATTAATTTTTTTTCAAACTTGTTCTCGGGTGTAATTAATTACATCAATACGATGTGGGAAATCATTTGCGATGATGTTTTAGGTACAAAATTAGGAGCATGGTGTAGTTTGCAGTTCGTCTTTTACCGCTGTTATGCTTATCAGTGGCCGTGAGTGTTGGAGGTGACAACAGTCGCCTTTAGCTTTTTAGTCGCTTGCTTCCTGATGGTCCAGGAAGTTTCTTACGACGCAACAGGTGTTTAATAAAACCGCCTTCTGAGCTGCTGCCAGTACCCTACTGACTCCTAAATGTTCAAGATGTTCAGGGCATCTTGCGTAGGATTGTAAAGTTTCATGAAACTTTGACCAAATCAAAAGTTTCATGAAACTTTTGAAATGTTTCAAAGTTTCCAAGTTTCAAACATTAGGGCGGGAAAATTCAAAATATGAAGATACTATTGAGTAATAAATATAAACATTTAATAGTATCCTTTGTGTTTCAAAACAAATCGTTTCAACTAATTTAAATGAATAAAGCACGTGTTAATTGTTAATAACATGTAATTTTTTAAATACTTTATTTAAAAAATTTGAAAATTTATTTCAATAAAATGAAAATAAATGTCGTATTTAATACATATTTCGTTTTTAGAATGTTTCATTTTTAAACCGATTTCATTAAAAATGTAGAAACTTCGAATGGAAATGAATAAAATAACATCCTGCTATTTCATTAAACTATCAGGTTTATTTTTATAAATTGGTTTCTTTCAAAAACATGCTTTAATTTTAATGAGTGCTATATTTCTCAATATTTTCAATGAATATTTGATATAGAAATACATATTTACATAAGATCAGCTAGATCAGGATTAGGAGTACACGTTTCTGTACTCATTTCTTGTTTAACTAATGCCGGGTACTTTTTGCATAAGTCTTGTATATGAAGAATCATTCTCGTCGTATTTCTTCGATTCGTCCACGTATAAAAATTGCATTTAAGTTTTACAACACGTCCTTCACTAACCTGCTGCGTAAAGTACATGTGCACACAGTGCTTGTGACGAACCATCTTTCAAATCTTACCCGGTAATCCGGTTTTCGGTAATCGCGCCTGTACTCGTATTTGTTCGTACTATCAGCTTTTAAGTTTCAGAACTATTATTCCATTGAACAACGCAATTTTATTACTTAACCTCAACCTGACATGAGTGCGTAAGCGCATACGTGTTCGTGAAACTTTCAAACGTTTCAGAAATTTTGGTCCCATGAAACGTTTCATTGTTTCATGAAACTTTTAATGTTTTAATGAAACGGTTCATGGACTTGCAACCCTAATCTTGCGCGCACATTGCCTGTACCCGAAATCACAATAGGATGAATGGATGCTTGTTTTACATTCCTTCAAATTGTCTTTACTTCATGCCTTAGCTCGCTATACTTGTGGATCTTGGCTGTATAGGTTGCCTGCAAATTTCGGTTAAGTGGACAAGCAATGTCGATTATGTAGACTCTTCCACTTTTTTTTCTCGCATTACGATGTCCGGTCGATTGGCTCGGATGTAATGATCCGTCTGGATAGTAACATCCCAATATAAGATGTAATCATCGTTTTCTAAAATGGACATTGGAATGTATCTATAGAAAGGCAACCATTCTGTTAAGAGTCCTAGGTTTAAGGCAAGTTGTTGATGTATAATGCCCGCCACATCATTATGCCTGTGCGTATATTCCATTACGAGCCATTACGCGACAACCATCAATAAAGTGCTCGATGGATTCGTTGGTATCTCCACATAATCGACACCGGTCAACCACGTCTCGATGTAGCACGTGTTTGTTATAATTTCTGGTGCTGACAACCGTGTCCTGTATCGCAATAACGAATCCTTCCGTTTCCGGATACAGGATGCCCTTTCTCAGCCAAATATTGGATGACTCACTATCCACTTCAAGTTGATTCAACGTTATGGGGTGCTCGCCGTGGACGGCTTTCTGTCTCGATTGCCTTTCTAATTACTCTATGGTTTCGGCCCCGATCTTAAGGGCCTCCTCTCAGAACAAATTCAAGGGCGTGTAGTCAAGATCAGCTTTACAGATGGTGTTATAAGGCGTAACATCTCGCTTGCTGTTAAAATAGTCTCGCAACTGTATAACTTGCCACACAATTTCCTGACATCTACAATGCCCCTACCCCCTCTATGTCATGATAGTACTACCCTTTCAATCGCCGAATTACTGTGGTGCATTCGGTTCTTCGTCATTTCTACGCGGATGATTCTAGTAGATCTTACACTGTTCATTCTCCACACCGGACTCGAGTTGCCCCTGGGCGTATGGCAAGACGGGCAATATATCAACACCATAGAAGTACCTAAAATGGTAATATAACACTTTTAGAGCCGCATTGTGTCTCTCGATGTACCCGTACGTGCATACTTTGAGCATCCACTGAGAACATGCCCAAGTGTTTCTGGCTCTTGGTTACACGCTCGGCAGTTAGTATCGCCTACAGGTATTTTCATTATGCGCTCGCGGTAAACTAAGGTGTCTATAACGCCGTCTTGACAGACAAAAAGAAATCCCTCAGTCTCCGATCGCAATCCAGCACACTTGATAAACATGTTGGACAAATCCATCGAGAACTCTTCTCTACGTAAGATGCCGTAGAATTTACCATGAAGGGGCTTGTCAACATGTTCTCTCAGTAGAAGCGTATGTTCTGCTTCCTGTACACGACTTTTGAGCACCGAAGGTATTAGTGATGCTAGGCCATGTGTAGTATCGCTGGAATCAAATGCGAGACCAAGCTCCTCTGCCGCCTTATCTGCGGCACGGTATAGAAACGCCGCAACATTGACGACTTCATGTTGATGTACGAGTCGCATAAGAGAATCTGCACTATTTAGAACTGAGCAGGCTGTAACCAGAACCGTTCCTCGATGAAGACACTCCAAGCTTAGCAAGCCTCTACCCCCTTTATCTCGAGGTAGGTATATTCGAGGTCCGGAAGATTTAGGATGATGACTTCGACGGATTGTCATCATCTTGCGTATGCTTCGGTCAAGTACTTCAACTCATCGTTAAGATCCTCTTTTGAGGAAGCAAAGAGTTTAAGGTCGTCCATGTATAAAAGGTGGTTAACCTTATATTCTCTTCTGTTCGACGGGCCACATAGGTATCCAGAGCTTCTGCCTCGGAGGACAATAGATAGAGGCAAGCGGGAGATGCAGAAAAGTATCGGACTTAGAGAGTCTCCTTGGAAGACTCCTCTCTTGTATGTGATATAGCTGGTAGTCACTTGTCTTTTGTCAGATGTTATGACAAATATTGTCCACCACAAGAGCATATGCTCTTTTATGCATCTCACTACTTGTGAATACACCTCCAGGCATTCAAGAAGCTTAATAAGTAGCGCATGGTTCGTGTTATCGAATGCCTTACGGTAGTCAATCGAAGCCATGGACAGATTGCGTCGATACCTGATCGGGTCTTGGGTAATACACCTGTCTATTAACAGGTTCTCCCTGCAACCAGCCAGCCCTCTCTTGCATCCACGTTGCTCAATTATTGCACTCCATACCGGCTCGATAGATGTTAATATCCTCTCTTTGAGGATGCCAGTGAATAACTTGTAGCTGGTGTTTAAACAAGCTATGTGCGTCCTTCCACTAGCCACTGCGGAATAGGTTGTTCTCCGTTTAAGAAAGTAGTAAATATGCGATCTAGATGTTGGTGCGTAAAAGTGAACTTCTTCCACCAAAAGTTGTTGATTTTATCTGGCCCTGGCGCTGAAAAGTTTTGAGTCCTAGCAATAACTTTCTACACTTCTTCAGCGGTAATTAGTCGACACTCTTCAACTGGAGCCTGCAACCTTTGTCTTGGGAAAAAGTTACGAAAGAGTGATATATCTGAAGCGTCTTCATTTAGCCGATAAGAATCTCCATACACTTTCTCCCAGAACACTTAAATCTCTTCTGGACTAGGCGGATTTTTAACGACACGTGACGTTTTATTGAACAGACGGGAAGGATGAGTAGAAAAGGTGGAATTTTCCTGAATCCATTTTACTCGCCATTCAAGGCGCTGTTCCGCTGTTGAAAGAGATCTTATTTTTTGCGTCCAGTGCTGCTTAATGGCCAAAAGTTTACACTTGTTCAACGTGTGATTTGCTTTCCTTAAGTTATTATAATATTATTTACATTATTATTACCATACATATTATTTATATATAATAAGGATTCCAAAGAAATTTTCTCGCCTTGCTTTAATCTGGGCCAATTCTTCAACCGCTTCAGACACATCCAATAAATTCATAATCACTCGCTCATTTGATATTAGTCAAGTTTGACAGTCTCTTTTCCGCCAGTGCTGTTCGCAAGTAGTTTTTATTACTTTCAATTTTGGAAAGGATCGCTCCGCGCTTGCGATAGATACAGGCAGTTTTTAAAGTTCGGTATGTTATGCACGTGTTTGGAAACACGAGATGCAAGTTTTCTTTTAGTATGAACGTCAAAATTTCATTTGCACTCGTGTTTGGCTTAAGGTAAGTTCTTAACGCAATAATTTCATCATATAAATCCACGCCTACTATATCTGAGGGATTTGCGTCTTCGTTTGTAAGATTTTGTTGTAAATTCTTGCACTTTTTAGGAATGTCTAACTTATCCATCTTTAGAAGGGTCGTGCTGTTAACATAAACTCAAACCGCTCTTGCAAGGACATAATTATTATGTATAATATTGTGAAGTAAAAATAAACTTTAAAACTTTTCTCGGGATCATCTACTCTTTGTCGCGTACCCGTCAGGTTTCTAAACTTGATATCTACCTTTAAAGCTGCTGCTAAATGTGTAGCTTCAGTTAGATATTCTGTGAAAGCTTTGTCAATTCTTTTTTCAGTAAAAAACATACTTAAATCTTCAAGAATTTTAATAAATTCCGGGAGATTCATGTAAGGATTACATGAATCTCAAGACAAGCGATCGTAATACAGCTACATATAAATGATGAATTATTTTGAAAAAATTTAATTTTCGAATTCGATTTTCAACATACGTTGTTTCTAAAATGTGAATAGATATAGAAAAACAGTTTAAAAGAAATAAGTTTTGTAACTGATAGTAGGCTTGTCCCGGAAAGAGTTTTGTAAAGAGAAATTTAAAAAACATAACTTACATGTAATTTAATTAAAAACCATGGTCTTTGAAACATGTTTGAGTAAAAATTAAAAATTATTGTTTTCACGTTTCCGTTCCAGGACACCAAATATAGCACGAGCGGCGAAAAAAATGTCTCCTAGAATAATAGTTCCGCTTCGGGTATGGAGACGAGTAGACGTGCGTGAGATCGGTGAAGCATTTTTGCAGGAGAAAGACGGTTATGAGGGTAGAAGTGTAATGGTGTTGTAAAGAAAAAGGAGAGGAAGTGGTTGGAAAAAAGGTGGAAGTAAATGTGTGGACGCGGAACCTTTGGAGAAGGTGTAGGGAGTGAGTGAAAAATCAGCACGTGTGAACTTTGAGGTTAGGGAGCGAACCGGAAGGGCAAGGAGAAAAGACGCTGAGGCTTGCCTAGAGAGAGCGTCAGCTGTGACGAGACGGTAGCTTGACTACAGCAGTGTCTACAGTGGTGGAGAAGAAGAGAGTGTGAGAGAGAAGTCACAGCGGGCAGGAAGAGTGAGAAAGCGAGAGGAGAGACCGAACTATTAGCAACAGCCGAAAAGCGCGATGAGTGGTGACGGTGATAAGAAGAAGGTGGAAGTATGGTGGGATATGATAAAAGTGGAATGGGAGAAAGAGAGGGAACGAGCGATCCTGGAGAGCAAGAGAGAAAGGGAAAAGTGAATGGAGGAGATAGCGAAGATGCACCTGGGTATCCAGGAGCTCAACTTGAAAGTCGAAGGTTTGTCGGAGAAGTCGAGGTTAGTGGAACCGAAGAAAGAGGGAGAGCAGTCTCCAAGAGGGAACGAGACAGAGAAGAAAGGTGCTAGCTGTCAAACGGAGGAGAATGAGAGCACTTGGAAGAATCCTCCCAGGGCCTTGACGAAGGAAGAGTGGGTGGCAGAGAAGGAGGCCAGATCGGAGAAAAGGAGAAACCTGAAAGTCCTGGGGGTCAGTGGAGACGACTGCGAGGTGTTAAGTGTAGTGGGGAGCTTAGCGGCACGAACACAGAGGGTGGCGAAAGTTGAGCAGTCGTGGAAAATCGATGGATGCTTGATGCTCAAACTGGAATCAATGGAGAGCAAAACGGAATTACTCGAGGCAAGGGGTAAGCTGAAGAACTCAGGCTTATGGATCGAGGAGGACTGGACGGAACGAGAGGAGTTGGTGAAAGATTGGCTCCGAAGAGAGAAGGAAAGGTTGGAACGGGCAGGTGTCGAGGTGAAAATAAAGTACATGAAGGCAAAAATAGGGGAGACAATCTGGAAATGAAACGAGAAGGAAGGCATAATGGAGGTGTTTCGGCTTTAGGAGAAAGAAGAGGACCGCTAGAAAAGGAAAAGAAGAGACGGAAGAAGCGGAGTATGGTGAAAAAGGTTAAAGTGTAAAGTGAAAAGCAGAGTAAGGTGGCTGGTATTTTGTGAGAGGGTATAGGATGAAAAGGAATGGTGTGCAATGTGGGTTATGTGAAGCGGTAAGGAAGGAAAAAATGTATTTTTGACAGATTAGGAGGAAGGAGAAATTGTTACTGCTAGTAGAGTGAGGTAAAGTGAAAAGAGTGAGGAAAGGGGAAGGAGGTTAGAGACAATAAGCTGAGTTTTGGAGTTTGGGAGTGTTATAACTGGTAATTGGACAATTTGACAGTTCGGGTAAAGGGAGAGTTGTGACTGCAAGGAAAAGGAAAGAGGATGCAGTTGTTTAGGTGTGGGGCTTCCGTTTCCACTTGGATTATAGAAGGAGTTTTGAGATTAGATGTAAGTAGGTTAAGTTAGGTCTAAATTGTTATGATAAGATTTTGTGTAATAGCTTTTGAAGACTCTCATACCCGTAAAAGGGAGAGAGTATAATAAATACATACATACAAGTCTCCTAGAATAATAATATAAAGAAAACAAAACCATTTTCATTCATCAATTTTTTTCAAATTTATCAAAAAATGTTGTATACGGTGTGTATGGTGTATGGAGAAATATAAAAGCGTAACTTTCATGTAATTTAATTAAAAAGCATGGTATTTGAAACATGTTTTAGAAAAAAATCAAAATTATTGTTATCACGGTTCCGTTCCAGGACACACTGATAACTCCAATATTACAAAACTGGCAAGTGTCCACATGTCTTCATAAATTAAAAAATTTATCAAGTCACCCAGCAATAAATTAAAGAACCATCAATTTCGAATTCTGATATTTCCAAATCAGGCCCTCTGCAAAATTATTTATAAATTCCAAGCTTATCAAGTCGCCCACGTATAAATTACGATATTGCAAAATTTTCCACACTGATAATTCCAATATTATAGAACTGGCAAGCGTTCACTTTTCTTTATAAATCATAAATTTATCAAGTCACTCAGCAATAAATTTTATTGAGTTTACTGATTTTATTGATGCTATTCATTTCTTTATTTTATTTATAATAATTTGATTGTATCGATTTTAGTTATTTTATTCAATTTAGTGATTATATTGATTTATTCGATTCTATTTTTTAATAAAAAAATCAATAAAATCACTAAAAACAATAAAATAAAATTATTATCAATAAAATCAAAACAATGAACAACATCAATAAAATCAAAACAATAAGCAAATAATATCAATAACATCAGTAAATTAAATAAAATTACTGAATAATAAAATAAAATTAATAAAAAAGTCAAGTATTTACAATAAAAAAATCAATCAAATCAACGAAATCGATAGAATAAAATAAAATAAATCAATGAAAGTAAAAAAAACAATAAATTGAATAAAATCACTAAAATCAGTCAAATTTTGATTTTATTGATGTTGTTTATTTTATTGATTTTGTTATTAATAAATTGATTTGATCGATTTTAGTAATTTCATTCAATTTATTGATTCATTTGATTGTATTTTTTAGTACAAAAATCGAATATTCCTATTGATTTTCTTTAGTTTATTAAAAAATACAATGAAATAAATCAATAAAATCAATAAATTGAATAAAATCACTAAAAACAATCAAACAAAATTATTATCAATAAAATGAAATATATGAACAAGATCAATAAAATCAGTACAATAAAAAAATCAATAATATCAATAAAATCAATGAATTGAATAAAATCAGTAAAATTTTGATTTAATTGATTAGAATTTAATTATATTGATTTTAGTGATTTTATTCAATTTATTGATTTAACAAAAGTTAAAAATGTTTTTAAAAAAGAAAATGAATTGCCAACGAAACAGTTAAATTTTTAACCAAAGAAATGAAATTTGAAACAAAAAGATGAAGTTCTATTAGTAAGATTACTTTTGAATACAAATACAATCAAATGAATCAATAAAATCAGGGGGGTGACTCGCGATACGAATGGTCTGTGTCAATCTTGTGAAGTGTCACGTGACCGCGACAATATATTATAAATATTTATCTGATTATACGAATTTCATGTATTTTAAAATATGGAAGAAAAGTTCACGCGCTGATCAAAATAGAATTGGTCTTAAGGGGTGGTCGATATCTTCATATGAGAAGATCGGGAAGGCACGGTTACTATCATGAGCGTACTCTCGTGCCTCCCAAAGGGGTCAGAATCATGCATCTTACGAACTCCCCAGTGCCTGGAAAGGAAGGAAGCTATAAAGCCTTCTCGAGGATTGGTTCAGCCCTGTCAAACGGACAACTAATGTTTTGTCAAGCTCGTCATAAAAACTAATTGCAATGAGGGTGGAATGTATAGCAACGCTTGGATCTCTAAGGAGATTCCTCCTACCACGCAGTATACAAACTCTGGAACAGGTGGCCAACAGTCAGTTATTATTCGTCACTCAGTTTCGTCAGTATTTCGACAGTTATTCAGTCAGTTATTCGTCAGTTATTCGCCAGTCATTCGTCAGTTATTCGCAGTTATTCAGTCAGTTATTCGTCGGTTATCAGTCATTTTCGCCAGTCTTCACCAGAATTTTTTATTAGCAGTCCTTCGGTACCAGTGTTCAACCCTTCGGTTCGGACCAGCTCAACCAGTGGTTTCAGTTCTTTCGGGATCGTTCTCTCCCAGTGTCTTCTAAAATATCAGTTCATCGTGACAATCTTCATTTTGGGATTTACTTCTACCCTAATCGAACGCATCACGTACCAAGTCATCAATTATCTGGATCACCGGATACACTGAGGGTCAAGGATTTATACCAAACACCCTCCTCTACTGCAGATCCGGAACCAGCCCTGAGATATTCTACATACACAAACAAACCTAAACTCGGTAAGTCCTAGTAAACATTAACCACTGTTATCTTCCCTTTCTTTTCTGTCAAAACACTTATAAATCCGTTCTTTCGAGTCGGACAGTCGGAGATAAATAACATTCCTTCTCAAAATCAATTGAAGTATCCATCTTGGAACCCCTGCGCATCTTTTCTTCTTCACAAATTAACCTATGTATTAATTCTAAATAAACTGATTTGATTGTGAATTATGTGTATTCAATTCATTTGACTTGTGTGCTCGTCCCAAATTGTGGTCTTATCCGATTACAATTAAAGCGAGAAACTTAGGGAATTTAAGTGTATGTATGTGTTGTCAAGACGTCACAGAAGGACGGCAGAAAATGAAACACTGGTGCCACTAGAGCGACGCCCTACATTTAAAAGAAAGCTGATTAGAATCATGGGAGATTTAGTATTTTTCGCAGTTTTTGTAATATTTTGGACGTTTTTGGATAATTTAAAAACTTTGAGCTTGAACTAAGCAAGTATTAACTGTTTCTAGACATTATACTAAAAATATACAAGAAATTATAAAAATCATAATTCCTAATATTCAGTATATTGTATTGATCGTTAAACGGCTGAAAAGATTATCAGTATTAAAGCTATTAACTTTACTGTACATTTAGTCAATTATTTATTTGAAAAATGAATTAAAAGATGGAGATATAAATTAAATATGGAGTAAAGACAATAGGAAGGTATATAGGAGTAATAAATGCCAGGTTAATTTATTTAAATAAATATAATTATTTAAATTATTTAGAAACATACTACGATAAAAGTATAGCGAAATATACGATTTTTTCATTTATAAATAAATAATCATACAGGGGATTATTCGCGTTTATACCAACTGGGAAAATATCCGATACCCCATCGATTATAGATCATTTTTTCTTTTTGAAATCTTCGGTAATTCTTCGCATACTTTTCAAATATTTTCAAAATGTTATATCTAAATGTTTTCGTTTGCCTAATATTTTTGGTATTAGCCTTCGAACAATACTCAGGGCAGTTTGGAAATCGAGATGGCAAAACCCCTGGTTTTAATTTAGGTTTCTTGTACCATTCTGACTGCAAGAAAATCATTATTTTACCATTGTAATTTACTTTAATACTTGAATTTATTAATAAATTAATGTAATTGTACATAAATGCCGAAACTCAGTGATAATTCAAAACTGTCATTAATGTTACTTTGACATTTTTCTTAAAGATAGTAAAGGTCTTAGAATATTAAAAAAATTTCAAAAACTATTAAAACTAATTTTACACACTATCACAATAATCTCAGAGTTCGGCAACAGGAACAGTATATCAAAATATAAAGATCAGTGTAGTCATAAAACCGACAGATCCATTCGATTATTTTTGATTAAAGGACATCTGTGTAAACAAATCGTAATAATTACCGCCATAACCATGGCATCAGGAAGTAAAACTTCCTTTTTTGAAATTATCTGATCCTTTAAATGTGATCTTCACACACTGCATGTCCAGGGCTCGGAACGGGTTACATTTGAGTAACTTAGTTACTTTTTTGATCCACGGTTACTAAAAAGTTACTTATTTTATGAAAAGGGTCCGTTCGGTAACATTTTTTGCCTGAAATAACGAAATTAATTAATTTATTAATCGTATTATTTAAAAACTTGTGAAAATTGTAAAAATTCAACATTTTTCAGTAAATTTGACACTCTAGAGCCGGGAAAATTAGAGAATAACAATAAAATAATATTCAGTTCGTATGTTAAATACAGTCCAAGCTCCGATCATGGCCGCCCCGAGCAATACGACACAGTAATGAATTATGAATGTACTGCACGAGATTTCACAGGTTACGTTAAAAGTAAGGTGAAATATTTGTCATTTTGACGCTTTGTTGACATTTATTCTAAGAATCGAACATACCATAGCTAATGATCGATTTTAATGTTTTACATACCTTTAAACTCGGGCTTATAACGAAATAATCCAATATGAATCACTTTTGTACACATGTAATGTACGCTAGGTACATAAAACAATGTTCGAGATAGATTTTTAACCTGCCCGACGCGCCGCATTACTCGGAGTTGGTCAGCTGAATTTTCTCCACGCAGTCGAGCGTGACCGCGCTTAGAGTGGGGGTTTATGGCTTCTTGCAATTATACTCCCCTACAGCCCCGAAAACTGCCATGCTTGGAGCTTGGACTGTATATAAAAAGGGCTATCAATTGAGTTATTTTGAATCTTGAGAAAAATGGCCATTTAGCTAAAATTGATAGTTTTTAATTCCGATGACAATTTATCTTCTTTGGTTGAAATTCGGTTAAGAAACGCAACAATTTTTGTTAAAAATTGTTGAAAATTCATCTTTTTTGGTAGAAAATTACTCTTCTTGATTGAAAATCACCCTTTTGTTTACAAGTACATAATTTTATTTGAAAACTCATCTTTTTAGTTACAAATCTACTTATTTTGTTGAAAATCCGTCTTTTTCGGTTAAAGATTCACCTGTTTTTGTAGAGAATTCCACTATTTGGTTGAAAGATAACTTTTTTGTCAAAAGTCCATATTTACGGATTAAAAATTCAACTGTTTTGTAAAAATTGGTATTTTTGGCTTAAAAACTGAAGAATTTGGTTGAAAAATAACCTATTTTGTTGAAAAATCATCTTTTTTGAATGAATTCTACTGTTTTTGATATTAAATAAAAATCTTTTTTGGTTATTATATCAACTATGACATTTTTCGTTAACAATTTATCTTTTTTAGTCAGAAAAATTCAGACATTTTGTTAAAAGATGAACTACTTTCTTGAACATACATTTTTTTGTTGAAGATTCATAATTTTAGTGGAAAGTTCGTATTTTTTTGGTAAAAAATCTTTCTTTTTGGTTACTTTTTTGCCACATTATTTTTAATTTCGGTTACTTTTTTGAGAGATGTATGGTTACTATTTTACTATTTTATGAAGCTTGAGCAGTTCGCAGCCCTGTACATGTCCAGGTTTAACAATAAAATCCTTTTTGTCTCGCTTAATTGCTTGTTACCAACGTTCAACATCATTTTTGCGTCGGAGAAAAACAATTTTTTTTACTCCGTTTGAGCGGGTTGAGTCGTACCCTGATCGACAGCTCGGAGCTATACATCAATGCACCCTATTTTTATAACACATTTATCCGCAAATGAATAAAATACGGCAAATAGACGATAAAGTTATGACATGTGACGAGTTTTTACATGCAAAATAATACTAGGCAACGGGCAGACTGGGCGCCGCAGAGGTGGCGCCAATGTTTCAGGACTCGCCGCTTTTCACAAAACTGACACGCGCCTCTAATGCAAAAGCGAAACTCGTGTCACCTCCCTGGTTGAAACCCGTAGATTCTGAATTTCTAACTTTTGAATCTGTATATGCAACATTGAAAAAAAAATTATTTTCAATTTTTAATCCTTTTGGGTTGGGCTACCTGCGGTCCTAGCAGATGAGCTACCTGATACGATGTGCATTAGCATATCTTCAGAAATAGTCAGACTCGTCAGGAATGTCAGGATATTCAGGAATCGTCAGAACATCTAACCATTTGTGACGATTCCTGACTTTTTTTTAGTAGGGAACACTAAAACTCCTGAAACCGAATTACTTCACTCCAAACAAATAATTGAAAACAGTAATGTTAATAATTGTGGACAATATATGAATATTGTAAGTGTTTCAAATACGACACAAGAACCTAACCTATGAGCATTTTCACAACAATATTTTTTTGCTATAATCTGCCAACGCATTGTACGATCTGAATACTTATTATACCGTTATTATAATTTAGAATTGAAACAATATATTTCATCAGCTTCTATGCGCGACACCACTTTTAATAACTCTTCCGAATGCGAGTTTTTTTCTTTTTGCCCTGGAGAATAATATGGGAATGGACTAAAAAAATTAGAATTTGCATTGTCCACCAAATACTTGAATTTTCAAGTCTAAAAAGATTATCTTTTTTAGACGACAGGTAAATTTTCAACTCGAAAAGTTGAATGTGCGACAAAAAAGTTCATCTTCAGCCAAGAGAGATAAATTTTAAACTAAGAAATATGACTTTTCTGCCATGAAAGCTGAACTTTCAATGCAAAAGAACAAATTTTTTACAAAGCAGTTGAATTTTCGAACAGCTAAGATCAATTTAACAAAATAGTTGAAGTTTCAACCAAATATTTGAATTTTT
>CAKNWT010256847.1:0-25638 GCA_932066315.1 Andricus coriarius
TCCCTCCCCGCTTTATATTTCCTTCACTACCTCCTTCAGCCTCTCCCTAACCTCTGGTGTGCTAAACAGCCATGCTTCGTTGTCTACACCGTCCAGCCCTGCTGCTTTTGACCTTCTTAACTTCCTTATCTGTTTTTCTATCCCCTCATCATCCAACTCCTCCATCTCTGCCTCCTGCGTTCTTCTACTTCCACCATCGCTTTTCCTTGACTCTGAGCCCTAAAATGATTCTTTAAAAAACTTCCTCCACTCCTCACTCCCTATCTTCTCACTTATCCCCACTCTACGCTTTCTAAACCTATATATTATTTTCCAGCCATCGCCCTCTGTCTTAACATTTCCTAATTCCTCTTCAAGAGCTTTCTCCTTTCATATTTTTACATTCCCTATCCCACCACGGCTTCACCATTCCTTTTTTCTTCTTTTTGGATACCTTGTTTTCCACGCAAACTTTCACTTTCTCTTTTAAGTCCTCCAATATCTCTTCCACCGACTCCCCTTCAAAGCGCAACATCGCTCACTGCTCCTTATACTTCTATATCGCCTCCCTCGTCCACTTCAGCCCCTCCCTCGTCGACCCTTCTTCCCCACCTTGCCTTTTACCGTTCTCACCCCTTATCCACAACCCTAATGGCTGATGATCTGATTCTAACCTCCCTTCTACTTCGAATCTTTCCGTCTCCTCCCACCCTTGCATATTCATGACTACATAGTCTATCACCGATGCCCCCACCTTACTTACATATGTGTATTCTCCCTCTTCGTCTGTAGTTGCCATACTATTCGATACCGCCCAGCCTCTACCCTCCATCCAGTCCCTTAGAATCTCGCCTTTTTTATTTATTATCCTATCCTTCGATTTCCTTTCGAAGCTCTTCCCTTCCCTCCCCATCCTTGCATTAGAGTCCCCACCCAGTTCTACCATACCATCCTCTCTTTCGCATAGAAAGTCTTCCACCCTTTCTTTAATTATTTCCATCCCATCCTTCTTGTACACTCTCACAAACTTACACTCCCCTTCTTCCTCTCCATGAGCTTCTTCCTCTAATCCTTTTCTAACACCCGTTATAATTCCTTCACTAGCTCTTCCTTTCTTCTTCACTCTGACCGCCTCCTGGAGTCTCCACCTATACCCCCTTGGCAGCTTTGGCTGTATTCTATTTTATTCCATTCCTTGTACACACGTCTCTACCAGCCCCACAACATATTCTTGGATATACCTCCAGCACCCCTCACCCTTCTTCTTTATCCCTGATACGTTTCAGTACAGCACATACACTACTCCTCTACCCTGCTTACCCCCACCCTCATACTTCCTACGAAACAAATTCCCTTGCACTTCCTTCAACACCTCTTTCTCCTCGTCCCACACCCACATTTTCTCGTCTATTCTGATTTTCTGATATCCATTTTTAATAGAAATCTGCATTATCATCGGAGATAGTAACGGACCGATCATAAGATAAATCATTTCACACGTACTGTGAAAATGGAAATCTACAATATCGATCAAAGTTATATCCTCTAGTACAGAAAATATTTTAACGTCATCTCAGACTAGATGGAGCTATAAATTTCAAATTTTGGAAATTAAATGTATTCCGAAAAAAGATCTACTCTTTTCATAATCCCAGTGGAGTGAAAAAAGATCTACTCCTTTCATAATTCCAGTGGAGTGAAAGGAGTAGATCTTTTTTCTGAATACATTTAATTTCAAAATTTTTTAATTTATAGCACCATCTAGTCTGAGATGACGTTCAAATATTTTCAGTATTAGAGAATATAACTTTGATCGATATGGTAGATTTCCATTTTCACAGTACGTGTGAAATGATTTATCATATGATCGGTCCGTTACTATCTCCGATAATAATACAGATTTCTATTAAAAATTGATTTGTACGTTACATCTTGCAAAATAAAGCGTGTTTCAGAAAAATGATTCTTCCTCTGATCTCTCCGTAGCTTAGTGGTTAGAGCAGCTGACCGGAAATCAGTTGACATGGTGTTCGAATCCCAGTGGAGTGAAAGGAGTAGATCTTTTTTCTGAATACCTTTAATTTCGAAAATTTCTGATATCCTATGTTCGCCGATCTCCCTTCACTCCTCTCTCTCTCCTAGCCCTGTCGTACAGCATTCTTTGCACATCCCTTTCCTTTCTCGTCAAATCGTGATCGATGAAAACTCCCTTTGTATTTTGCCTTAGTATTTTTTATTTAGTATTTTCCTTTAACTCCTAACACAACTTTTTCGGACGGGCGTTGAAAAAAATAGCTTGTGATACACGTGCACATAGGTGATTGCTCACTCGTGTGATTGCATCATTCGCCTGCGGCTAGAAGCATGAAGTTATCACAAATAACTATATTGGCACTGACACAGGGATCACTGGGGTCACTGATGTTATTGACCATTTTATAGGGGTTGTCACTATCACTAGATGTTATTATTGGTCATTGACAAGGGGTGGTTTTTTAACGTTGCTGAGGGTTGTTATGGACCATTATCGACACTATTCTTCAGGTTGTTAATTAGCTATTGCCATAACTTGCTATAACCCGTTAAACGACTAGCCTCGATTGACTTCAACCCAAAAAATCTTGCCCTCCTGAGTGTAATTTTTTTTCGTTTCTAGGATGGGTAACAACTATTTTTAGAGAATAATCATTATACTTTTTTTAATGTTGAATTTAACCATTTTGAAACCATTTTTTAAACACTGTTCAAATATTTTGTTTGTTTGTTGAAGATTAGGATGCATTTTTTCTCAGTTAAAATTGTTGTCCATTTCAAGAATGTAGAAAGCCTACTTTAGAACAAAAAATAATAAAATCTCTAAACCCATTTTTAAAAATAACCTTTCCTAAGACTTTTTATTTAAAAAAAAATATTCGGTTTAATAGCTTATGTCACAACTAGATTGAGTGCAGACTGTTGTATTCTTAATTATATTCACGAAGAGTGCGAAGAAATCATGCAGGGTACTTTGGATGATCTTGAAAAACGTTTTAAGTTTCAAATGCTCATCCTATTGAGAAGGTATTAGTTTTATGTAAAATTTTAGTTCGTCGGTTTTCATAAAATCTGCACACTTTGAGACCCCCTGAGTCAGAAAAAACGATTTTTACGAAGGTGTCTACCTGTATATTTATACGTGTGTGTGTGCATGTATCCTGTAGCCACGATACTTTCGAAAGACTGGTCAGATGCGTTTGAGCTTTGGCATACGGTTTTAGGGCATAAAAAGAAAGGACGATTTTGTTAACCAGCCATTTTTACTAACGGTTATGGTTTCATCCAGCGAAAAAACTTTATAATAAATAAAAAATTCGATTTTCCAGTAAAGCCATACGAGATATGAAAAAAATGTTAAAAAGCAAAATTTTTCATCTCAAAAGATGAATCAATTTTGTTAAGACCATTTTTTTAATAAGACGCATATTTTTTATTTTAATCGTGTAAAATGATATTAAAAGTACAAAATTCTATTTTGCGGTCAAGCTATGCAAGATACGAAAAAAAATGAATTGACAAAGAATGTTCACTAAAAAAAGTTCCACCAAATTTTTGTTCATTATTTTTTGATAGGACGCGTAGTTTTTGTTTTAATCGTAAAAATAACATTTACAATTTAAACAATTAAAGATTTGGAAAACCAACATTAGATACAAAAGAAAGGAATAAGCAAAAGTTGTTCACCCAAATAAGATCAACAAATTTGTTGTAAATTATTTTTCGATAGGACGCGTACTTTTTGTTTTAATCGTGAAAAAAATTACAATTAAACAAATTAAATTTTTGGGAAAAAGACGCAAGGTACAGTAAAATGTCTAATAATAAAATTGTTCGCCGAAATCAGCTCTAAAGTTTGTTTTTACCTTTTTTTTGTATGGGAAGCGCACTTTTTTTAATCCTCAAATGCTCTTGAAATTGTTTTTACCCATCCTAGAAACGAAACAAAATTAAAAATGAAGAGTGCAAGATTTTTTAGGTTGAAGTCAATCGAGACTAGCCGTGGTTGCTGGGGCTAGTTCGTTTCCATAAAAATTGGGTGTTGTTGATTTCGCTATTTTTTGTTAAAGACATTTAGTAGGGGTTATTACTGGATTATTATTTTGCTTTGCTTGGGGTTGTTATTGACTTTTGCTGTGGGTTTCTCTATTGATTGTAGGTAACGCTGTTGATGTATGTTATTTTCCAGTGTTAAGGGTGCAGTTTTTTCGTTACTGTTGTTATTGACAGTTACTAAGGGTAGTTTCTGACCAGTACGAGGGGCTGACATGTTCTGTTGACTGTTGCCAATAGTTGTCATTGTCTGATAGTCGGGGTAGTTTTTTGTGAGAGGTTGTTATTGATCGTAGATTGAAAATAAAAATCCTGTTAAGTTTAAAAAAATGGGTAATATTTTAAATCTGTGATTTACAAAAATGTCTCGGATGGATAAAATTTAATTTTCTGTATCAAATTCTAATAATATGATTTAAGACTTGAAAAAATGTTCACTTTATGCAGTCAAAGGTTGAACTTTACACACCAAATTATAAAAATCCTGAAAGGTAGAATTTTTAACTTTTACATACCTTGTGGAGCGAAAGTGGTATAACTGGACTGGAGTCTGCTGAACAAAACGATTTAACCTACTCTGGTAGCTTATAAGAAAATATGTGTAGAATGTGCTTGTGGAAAATAGATAAACGTGTTTGGACTTAATATAATTTATTTACATAGTAATAAACTAGAATGTAACGAGTAGATACAAAAAGTTTGATGAGAGGGGGTGACTGTGAAGGGTTGAAATGAAAAAACAGAATGTATTTCAGAAAAACTATCGTGTAAAAGGGCCTCTGTACCTCTTTCTCAAGAGATACTGATGGATCAGATTCGTTTTAAGGGAGATCGCGCTGTATTTTCCTCCATCTTTTTAGAGTCAGGGCGGTGAGTTTGATTAAATCCGACATGAGAAGTTGATTTTTCCCCGTTCTTGCAACGTTATCTAGTAAGCTTGCTTCTTCCGGCTTGGCCTCTTTACAAATCGTTCTTCATTTCCTGTAGCCTAGTTTTCTGAGTGCTTTTAGGTCCACGTCACCATAATAGTCCTCACTAAAGAAAATTTCACTTTTCAATTTCATATACATTAATCAATAATTTTTTTTAAATCACTTATGATCCAAATATTGTAATATACTGCATGGTTTTTGTTTCGTTAAAGTATAATAAATTGAAGAAAAAAATTATTTAATGCTTAGAAAACATAACGTTTTTATTTTTGAATAATTGGAAATAATTGCAACCAGTAAGTACAACCAGTTGCGAGTAACTTTTGTCAACATTTTAAACCTAAACCATTCAAAATTTAACAAGTTTAATTTTACCTCGGTTTACATTTAGGCCGAGTCTAAACATCCGGACAGTCCGTACGTTTATAGGTATTTATAACACGGTCGAGTCTAAACGTACGGATCTGGCAAAGTGAGGGGTAGTTGGAAAAGGAAAGGGAGAGTTGGGAAAGGAAAGGGAGCGTGGCTTGTGTCCGGACGTATAGACACTACCTTACATTTATAACGATTGTAAATTAAACATTTCTCGGAATAACATCAAATTTATCGTTCAAAAATCTAAAGGGTTAAGTAATTCATTAATTTAAAATAAGCAATTTGTTCGATATGTACTTAAAATCAAAGAAGTTCAAAGTCTACAATTTTAAAAAAAGAACATCGCAAAATGAACAATTTTTGAGTTAAGCGCAAAATTGAACATTTTTAAACTTTACAAAATTGAATAATTTTTTATATTGTAATCTTTAAAATTAAGTAAGAAATTTTGAACTACATCATTCAAAATTAACAGATTTTAAATTGGAAGCCTTGAAGAATCGAGAAACTGGCGAAGGTCGTTTTAAACTCGATTAACTTTCCAGCGTTATTTTAAACTACAGTATATCTATACTTTAGGAATAATTTATAGTACAAAATAGTAGCCAATTTAATCAATAGAAAAAATGAGTATTATTATTATTATACATGATTATTAATGCCGCGGGATAAGAGTCCCGAAGGAAGGGAGAGTCCCGAGGAATGGGGGAATATCGACGGATGGGTCAAGTTTCGTGGGATACGGGCGGCGGGTGGAATCCCGTGGGATATGTGGAATTCCGTAGGGTATGTGTAATCACAAGGGATAGGTGCGGTCAGGTTTGATAGTGGAAGTTTAGTATGGGATAGGTGGATTCCCGTGGGATGGGTGAATTTCAAAGGATAGGGGTTCCACAGGGATAGGTAGGGTCTCGTGGGATAGGTGGAGTCTTGAGGGAAAGGTGGGATCTAATGGGATAGCTGGGATTCCGTGATTTAAAAGCAGCCCTGAGAGATAGCTGGGGTCCCATGGGACAGGAGAGGTTCAAGGGACAGAGGATCCCTTAGGACGGTGGGTCCCATGTGTCAGGGGGGCTCCCATGCGATAGTTGGTGTCAGGTATGATTGTGGCGGTCCAGTGGGATAGGTGGAGCTCTAAAGGATATTTTTATAATATTTTATATTATTAAAAGGGTCCAGGGAGATGTGGAAAGTGCCGTGCGATAGGTGGGGTGCCGAAGGATAATTGCGGTTCTGAGGAATAGGTTGTATTCCCGCTGGATAAGGGTGGTCCTAAGCGATAGTTGTGATCCCGTCCGATAGTAAGGGTTCAAGGAACAGGAGGTACCTTGGGATAGGTGAACTCCCGTGGGATGAGTGGAGTCTTGAGGGATATGTGGAGGCTCTACGGATAAGTTGGTTTATGAGGGATAGCTAGGGTGTGATACTCACGGTCCCGTGGGATAGGTGAATTCCCGTGGGATAAGATGGGCCCTTAGGTATATTTGGGGCTGTGTGGGATAGGAGGGGTTTAATAGACAGGGGATGAGTCCCGTTGGTTAGAAGGGTTTGAGGGATAGGGGGTCCCGAGGGAAAAAGTACCACGGACGGACACCCGATCGATAATATAAGGGTTTCAGTCCGGGGCTACGAAACCCTAAAAATAAAGAAAAATAAATTAAACAACTTGTTTGATTAAATGGTAAATTTATGCCATCAAAATTGGAAATTTTCAAAATAAATGTTACCCATTTAATGATGATAAATAACAAAGAGTCAATAAATAAGAAATTACACATTGCGAGTGCTGTAAACTGACTACATATAATCCTGAGAATGTAAAAATTATTATTATTTAAAAATTATTATTTATAATGCTAAAATTATTTATTATTATTATTATTTTATTAATAATTATTATTTATGTAAAAGTTATTTGAAAGATTCAAAATTTATTACATCGAATTTTGAAGAATTACTATCCTGCCATCCTGATGAAGCAACTGTACAACTGCATTTGAAACGAACCGAGATATTCATTAAAACGCGTTTGCATCGGTACCTTTTAACGTATGAAAGTTTATAAAATAAAGTACTGTTCTTGGGTGAATCGGACATGCTCTATTCATTAAAACAATAAAATTTGCGAATTCCAATTATTTATATGCAAAACTGTAGATATGCTGGATATTAATGCACAAAGTCGCCGAGAATCCTTACTAATAAACACATCTACGCAGATGTGCTGCCGAATACAGGAATAAGCCCTTCAGAATCTCCGAGTTTCCTGCTGGGGAAACTTAAAAACTACAAATCCAAAAATTGATAAAAAAATAAAATTATAATGTAATTATTAATTCATTATTAAATTACAATTAATTGTTCTATAATTGTTTCAGATAATTAGTAATAATTATATTATTAATCAATTAGAATTATTTTTGCTTGACAAATAAAAAATGCAGATGTACTATTGAAAAGAAGGATCGTTGGCTCAAAGTTACCCTCGAATCTGGGTGTAGAAACTTAACATGTAATTGTGCTATTCGACTTCAGGAAATCGGACTGCAGAAAGGCCGAGGATCCTCATGAGCAAATCACATCTGCGCAGATGTGTTTTTTTTATCAGGATATGTGGGCTCAGCACTATCACAAATACTGGAATTCGTGTATATAGGCTACAATTTATGCAGAAGTATTGTTTCTTCATCAGGAATTCTCGAAAATCGCTGTAGATGTGCTAATTGAGACCAATTGAGACTAATTGAGTTGTA
The DNA here is from genome assembly GCA_932066315.1 of Andricus coriarius. Taxonomy (NCBI): domain Eukaryota; kingdom Metazoa; phylum Arthropoda; class Insecta; order Hymenoptera; family Cynipidae; genus Andricus; species Andricus coriarius. The sequence continues at coordinate 8,126 of CAKNWT010256847.1, forward strand.
GATTTTCAATTTGCAAGATTTTGAAAATTCATCCACTTCGAAAATATTCTACTGTTGTAATATTTGAAAGATTTTAAAATGGAATGGTTTAAATTTAAAAATTCGGAACATCTAGATATAATTTTTAAAACACAGAAAACATGTAATGAATCATTCATATTATAGTGTATTGTATACCTAGGAGTCAAACTCAGTCTTTTTACCCCAGTGTGAGTTTCCAATAACGAGGCGTAAACGAGTGCGAAGCGCGAGTTGAAGCCGAGTATTGCAAACATGCGAGGGTAAAAAGACGTTTGCCTTCTAGGTACACAATATAATATAGTAAAATGAGGAAGCTAATTTTTTTCTCAGGCTTAAGATGGTTACAGCCCAACATGTCGAAAGCATTTTTGTTAACCTTGAATTTTTGAATAGTCTGTACGGGGCTACACTCTAAGAAAAAGTCTATTAAGAGTAAAATTACGTTCCTTTCAGAATGCATCCTTTGAAATTAAAACGATTTCTTTTGTCCATAAATGGAATCGTTTCACTGTTCAAAGACTTATCCGTTAAATGCAAAAAGGAAGTTGTTTTACTGTAAAACGATTTCTTTTTACTTTGAAAAGAATTCCTTTAACTATTGAAGGATTTAATTTGTTTGGCTAGCGGAGAAAGTGCGCCTGCGCATGAGTGAATATCGTTTAGCACACGATTTGTTTATTAATTGATAAAGTAAGTAAAAAAACTAGGTCCTAGGTCGTGACGCGAAAACTTTGGAAGGTACGTGTACTGAAGGAACAATTTTTGATCTGCGTAACCTCACTTTTCATTGCTTTTTACGCTTTTGACGTATGAAAAATTTGTACCACACACAAAGTTGTATCTTTAAATTTTTTAACGCTGAAATCTAGAACGGATTGTTGTTATAGAATTGATGATTATCAATTTTATATTTACATTCACCAAAGTTCGGCTTTTGTACATTACTTGGAAAATATATTACGTAGTATCATGCAATAAGTTTTCTTTTAACGTACAAATTATTCTTTCTTTGGTCCGACAATAGATTTCACTTCAAGATCAAGGGAAATCCTTTCACAGTTAAAGGATAGCATTTGAAACGACAATCCTTTAACTTTGAAAGGATTTCCTCTCATGCCAATTTTGAATGGAAAATCTTTTAACAGTGAAAGAAATCGTTTGAAAGTCAATAGTCTGTTTTTAGAGTGTATCCCGGTATATATCATCAGTCACGGAAATATTTTTGTAATGCAATCAAGTGATCTGATAAGAGCAGTAGCCCAATTTAACATATTGGGCAAAGCCTGGTTTTTATACCCCATCATTCGTGGACTGGGCTGTAGCTAAGTACCTGAAGAGGGGACCTACAGCTTAAGGGGGAATCCGAACCATCAGGAACCTGGTAAAAGAACATAGCAAAATTTCCAGAGGTAACGGCTCAGGGATCACACCCCGGACCTCTAACGTGAAGACCTTGCGCCTGACTGCCTGAGCCACCGAGGCTATTATTATTATAAAAAAATGAGGAAGCTTATTTTTCACTCAGACTTAAGACTTTTACAGCCCAATATGTGGAAGGTATTTTTTTTTTATTTGGATTTTTGAACAGTATGCGCGGGGCTATCCCGGTATATAGCATCAGTCATGGACGCATTTTTGTAACGCAATCAAGTCATGTGATAACAGCAGTATGCCTAATTTGACATATTGGGCAAGGCCTGGTTCTTACCCCACCACCCACGGACTAGTTTGCAGCCAATTGCATGATGGAGAGACCTACAGCTTAAGGTGGGATTCGAACCATTAGAATCTCGGTAAAGGTACATTAACACATTTTCAGGGGTACCGGCTCAGGGATCGAACCAAGGAGCTTTAATGTAAAGTCCGAGCGCCTAACGGCCTGAGCCACCAAGGCTCCTAAAAAATTATTAAGTACGTTCATTTTTACTCTCAGGCTTAAGATGGGTACAGCCCAATATGTCGAAGGCATTTTTGTTGAGAGTTGGAGTTTTTTTAATAGTCTGCACGGGGATGTCACGGTATATATCATCAGTCGCGGACGCATTTTTGTAATGCAATTAAGTGATCGGATAACAGCAGTATGCCTAATTTGACATACTGGGCAAAGCCTGGTTCTTACCCCACCATCCACGGACTGGGTTGCAGCCAATTGCATGATGGGGAGACCTACAGCTTAAGGTGGGATTTAAACCACCAGAACCTCGGAAAAAGTACATAGAAAAATGTCCAGAGGTACCTTCTCAGGGATTGAACCCCGAACCTCTAACGTGAAATCCGAGAGCCTAACCGCCTGAGCCATCATTTTTTAAAAAACTTTTTCCGGGTGAAACCGGTTTTTCATCATCAGCCACGGACAAAGTCAGAAGCCTGATGAGATGTGCTTTCTTTATTCATGTATACAACACAATCTTTCGATCTCTTTTTTGGAGACCAAAGGAAGTTTAAAAAAAATAATTGTATAAAACATGCGGCTAAAAATCAAAATTTACAATTTTACAATTAATGAAAAATGTTCAATTAATACCAACCTTCTGAGAAAAAAATTACAGTAAATATCATAGAGAGAGTTACTTATTGATAAACAATTTGGAGCATGTAACTTCTATTAGTTAAAAATAAAAACAGATAATTATGTCCAGAATGGCTAAGCAACATTTGAAAAAGTTTTTAGGAGAACGAAAAAATATTCGTATTTATTTAATATAGTATGGCTCCAGGGCCATACTATATTAAATAAATATATCTAAGTACAAATGGTTACATCTTGACAACTTTTTTTTCAAGTAGTAAGACTCATTGATGCCATATAATTTTGATTAATTTTTTGTAATCTCTCGATACATCATTTTTGCTTCATTAAAGTTAAATTTAGAAAAACGGCTTCTTTTATTCTTTCTAATTTAAATTCTTAAAAAATGTAATGCTATTTAAAAAGTAAAATATTAAGTAAGGAATGAGAAAAGAATTTTCCACAAAAAAGTCTAAATAACTATAACATCGGCCTTTCTTTAATCCAGCTGTATTTTTTCATATAAAGTTCTCTGAAATAAAAATAAAAACGAAAAATTGAGAGAGAAAACTGCTTTAAAATTATTTGACTTACCTGCAACGTTTGTCAGCAACTATTTACCGCAGGTACCAACTATTTATTAATAAAATAGTTGTATGGTTTATTTTTATTTTTCAGTACATGTATTATTAATTTTGTATGAGAGTTTGAAATTCCAGCCATGATTGTTCATGACTTGTCTGAAGTGGAAAGTAGTATAAATGTCAAGAAAATGTTCTTTAATTTAGAAAAAATAGGATTAAACAGAAAGAGAAAAGAACTTGTCAAATTATTGAAATAATTTGACCGTGAAATACTATTGCAGACAAAATGTAAAAAAGTTCATTACTAAGTACTTGAAAAAGGTGGTTTTTGTTGTGTAATTTGTTTGTTTTTCAATCTCTGTATTGACACATTACGTTAACGATGTTCACAATTTCTCACCCATCATAATTTAGTCTCTAGTATAAATATACAATAAAACTATTATTAAATAAAAATGGGAAAAATGAAAAAATAAAAAGATATAAGAAGGTTAAAAAAGAAACCAGTAGATTTGAAATTGTCTTTTTCACTTTTTTATACAAGTCTTTTTTATCCTTTTCCGAATTAATTTTATTTTAATTAATTTGTTGGCATGTAGGAGCTTTCTAAAACTCTTATTTAATATTCTTGCAAGCTACAGTTATTTTGTAATTCGAATCAAGTTTACATATATTTTAAATTATCAATCTCTCCTTTAGATTGAAATTCCTTCAAACCTGAAATTTAGTTATCTCAACACCTAAGTGTCTTTCCAATAAAAATAAGAATTAAAATCATGGAAGCGTTAAAACCAGTATTAACAAATCTTACAAAAATATCGTTATGTGGGTGCATATATACAATATATTATACTGCGTGTGAATGTATAATGAATATAGCATGCAGAATCCAAAATAAAGTTTTATTTTGAGACGAAGAGTATAGTAGTGTGTCAGGGTGGATGCATTGTGCGGAAGAAAAGGAAAAATTTCAGGTCACCAAAGGTTAAGCACACATCGAAAATGTTATGAAAGAGACACACGGCAGAGAATTTTTAAGATTTTTTTTATTTTCTTATATTTTCTCCTTATACTTAAAAAAACATATGACAAGGGTGAAGTTTCGAATTTTACGAGGGGATGGGTTTCAGGAGGTCTGATCGAGGCCAAGAGTACGAGGGAAGGATTCTTCACTTCTTAGTATATAAAACATTTGTGCATTTTCCCCTCAGACGAGAGACTTATTGAGTTGAAGTTTTCAAATTTCACTGAGAGAAATGAACACCTAACAATGAAAGTGTTGTATAAATATGTGGAGGGTGAACCTTTAAGGGAGTTTTGATAGAATTTAAGAGGTGCTGAAATTAGGTGCAGAAATTACGTAAACTCCACAAAGTAAGGCTAACGATTATTAAAGTGTTGATGATGAATTTATTTTGAAAATAATTTGTGCGGTTTGAATTAAGGCCATATACGACTTACGGAATAACTCATGTTCACACGGAAAAAATTCGGTAAAGTAAGAATCGGTTAAGCGGTAAATGGACTTAAGACCTCAATTCTGAGTTCCCGTTAGACTCTATCGTTGAGGATTTCTATTCTTATAAAACATTTGTCATTAAAAAGTCACTTTTCGTATAAGTCAAAGAATTGGATGTTCATTTCTCTGAGTGGCGATTGTGAGAAAAGGGAGGAAGAAGGAAAAATGGGCTAGGCCCAATGGGACCTTGGATGCTGGTATTGTTGAAAATGGACCATCAGGAATTACTTTCTAGTTTTCCGTCGCTCTCATTCTTTGCACTCTTTCTCTAGTTCGCTCTCTCACTCTCTCTTTCATGCATTTTTTCTCTATCTCAAATTCTCTCACTCACACTTTGCTTCTCACTGACTACTGGTACCATTTTTGGTACAGAGTACTCTTGGCTCTCGGGCGATAGATGATAACTGGAAGTGCCAAAAGAGCGCGTTTCGAAAAAGATTTATTCTTGATTGGATGGTACGGGTCTCGCGGCAACAGGTGTCGGCCTGGGCTTGCTTTGGGGCTTGCCCGTGTTCCTGGTTTCACCAGAGCCCTGAATTCCAGCAAGCAGCTCACTCTTCCTGATGCTCTTCAGGTCCAAGTCCCCATAGTAATCCTCACTGTGAAGCAGAACCGAGAAAACCGAGGATAAAGACCGATCGGTCAATTTATCGAAGTATCGATGCGCGTCGCTCCTTCAGCACGACCTTTGGGATTTTTTCGAGTTTTTTGTTCATATTTCTATTTCTAGTTAAAATACTTTTTGCTAGATCTTTTTCTGGAAATTTGAATGAAGATTAAATCAGAATTGAAGGTGCACACCTCTGTTGCGACGCAGTGAATAAGGGATTTATTTATTAATTTTTCTTTAAGGGAATGCATCAGGTGTAAATACCTACCATACCGACATTTGATTTTGACAAACCCATGCCCACATGAAATGAGATATCAAGTTGAAAGTGTAAGAAATTAAATCAAAAGCATAGAGAAATATTTATCTGCTCATTTCTATAATGGGAAAAACAATTTTTTCGAACAAATTTTGTCCACAGATTTTTGCTTATAATTATAAAAATTATACCATGTAGAAGGATATAAATATTTCTCAATGCCTTTTATTTAATTTCCACAAATTTTAGGTCAATATCTCGTATCGCGTGGACATGAGTTTGTCCAAAAAATGTGGGCAAGATAGATATTTACATCAAATACACGTCCGTAAGGATATGCTCATTGCACAGTAAACCTCAAAATTGTTCAAAAATGTTTAATTATTTATAAAATGGTCGAAATTAGGCCCATTGTTAATTGTTATGAAATATAGAAAATAAATTTAAGTACACTTTTAAAAAAAGTTGATTATATTCTTTAGAAGATTCTGTACAACTCTATTTGCTTTATTGTTGTTAAAATTATTTTATTTCCAAATCATACAATTAGTAGTCCTGTAAAGAATATTTTTCATAAATAATTTTTATTTCAATAAAAATGAAGCAAATAGAGTTTTACAGAGTTTTCAAAAGAATAAAATCAGTTACAGATCTTTAATATTGCATACGAATTTCAGCTTTTGCTTTTCGTGGAGGAAAGAACACAAAAATCCAAATAGCTATACTACATTTTTTATTTTTATACTAAAATTTTTAACACAGACTGTTCTAATTTTTCTTCAAAAATCAGTTACAATTAACAATTAGCATATTGTTATCGATTTTATAAATCATTATGCAAATTGTTCAATTTTGAGGTGGACCGTACAGGGATTACTACCTTAATTCTGTCAGATACTCTTTACGACTTTTGGAAAATGTGCGATACCTGGTGATTCTGTATCACTAAAGGAACTTTTTTTGATAAAAAATGAGGACATTTTGAAACAATTAATGAAACATACTTTGCTAACTGTATTTTTTCAAAATGTACCAAATCTCTCATCCTAAAACCTTTTTATTTTTAAAGTGCCTTTTTCATAAAAACATACATGGAGAAAACGTTTAGGGGAACTTCTATTATATACAGATTTGACCGGACGAGTGACAAATAAGGAAATTCTTACGCGAATTTCGCTGCAGATTTATCCATAAATGTAGTATAAGCATTACTAATGATAATGCTAAGCTAATTTTGTGGCCAGGAAAATAGGCGTACAATTATTATCGTGTACATGAATTTTAATGTCCATAAAAGTAGGACAAAGAGTGACAAGAAGTCATCATATTTTTATCATGCTCGATGGGAACGGCGGTTCAAGACGGTCAAATATAGATCCAAGGATTAACAATTTTTAATTACATTTTTTCAATTTGTAAATTACAGCTGCGAAAGTTAGAAATTCAAAATATGCAGGTTTCAATGATTTCCGATTATCTAGTAAACGGAATCAGTTACGCCAAAACAGACAACATTTGTGGATTCAATTCCAGAATTATATAGTATATGATTCATAATAATAAAATATTATATATAATAAATAGATTCATATATAAATATAAATAAGTATTCTTAATAATTTGAAAGAATATTGCGGAGTAGTGACATGGCAAGGTCAGCGATGCTCGAGGAGTGCGTACACTATGGTAACATTCTGTAAACTTCTATTATTTATATTTGACAGTCTCTAGCGCCTTTAGATCGCTCTGTCTACTCAGAATTACCATATTTTAAAGAAGTAACTCTTCTCCTTTTTTTATTAACATACCTTATTCCCGTCAAATCCATAATATAGTAAAAGTTCCCCAAACGTTTTCTTTGTATACAAACATTTTGTTTTAGAACTAACCAAATTATACTTCTAATAAAATGATTCTTTTGTTGCGATTTTCTTAGTTATAATAATTTTGAAAAGTGTAAAAAGCATTTGACAACTAGACCTGAGTCCATAGTGAATTTAATTTAATTTTTATCAGACTGGTTAATTAGTATAAGATGGTTCAGGCCACAAAAGATCCTACATTAAATGATTGTTGCCTTTATTTATTTGATTTATTTTAGATTTGTTGTGTTTTTTATCTTTTCAAGCAAAATCATGAAGTTCGCACGCATCATTTTTTATTTAAAATTACTGACAAACATCATAGGAAATCAGTAGTTTAGTAAAAAGGTGTTTAGCAGTAAAAGTTGCAACAACTGAGAATTACCCAGAAGATCTAATTTTTTTAACTGTTACTTTCCTCCGACAATTCTACTAGCAGAATGAGTAACATAACTTTTCTGGCGAGACTCAATATTATCCGTGAATAATGTAATCCACAAGATGAATTTTGTTCTAGTGAAAGATAATATTAATTCAATCAAAATATAATCGTGTATAAAGTAGACTTTTTTTATTATTCGCCAAAATTAGCTGAGGCCATGAAATTTTTCCCTATACTAAAAAATATTGAGTCTCATCAGGATAGATGAGAAGAAAATAAGAAAAAAGAGAACAGTTCTAAATTCAGTAAATTCTTTGGAATAATAAAAAATGAGAAGAAAGTTTTTGCAATTTAAATATGCGCCTACAAGATTATTTTCTGAAACTACACAAAAAATTGAAAAAAAAGAAAATGAAAAATGATGAGGAAGAGATCAACTGATGACCGCTGTCCTTACATCAATATTATTATTTACAAACATAATACATACATAAACATAATCATAGTGGAAAAAAATGTAAAAGAAAAGATTTGTCATAAATATTTTTCTATCGCAATAAAATAAAAATGTATGCGAGTTGGAATATATCTGTTCTATAGTAGGGGAGACCTCCCTACAGTGGATAGCAAAAATTGATAGATTTCAGTAATCACAAAGTAGGATATATATTAAAGAGCTCTTATGGCACAAATGAGGTGGATATATTCATCTATGTGATGAGATATCCGTGAAATTCAATTCGTTAGCAAATAAAAAGCTATTGATATTATTTTGAGGTGGTAAAATTTTGTCCACTGTTGGCAGGTTCGCCCAACAGTGGACATTCGATTCTACACCGCGAATCAGAATAGAAAGATGTTTTTATTCGTACCCCTAAATTATATTTTATACCGACGCTACTATCAGACCAAACAGAAAAGTGATATAATTTTGAATTCGGGCAAAATTAGCAAAAATATAATGTCAGTTATTTCGCTCATATTTCACAACACGTCTTTCAGTAGACAGATCAGGTGAGGTTAGGATTGTAAACAATCTTGCCGTGTCAAAAATACTTAGAAAATCCCTACATAGAAATTGTGCATGGTGAGGTTATGTCTACTTGCGGGAAATTTAAAATTACTTATTTTAAAAGCTGTTCAAGTTGAGTGATAAAATAATTAAAAAAGAAGAGTTTAATGCTTAATATTTCTTTAGACTTCTCACGCATTAGAACTTTTCTTGAAGGCTTTAATGGATGTTCGGGGACTTGTTCTTCAAAATCGAGAACTTGCAATACCTGCGGAAGTTGAATCGAATTTCCTTCAACTGATTGTGAGATTTCTGGCAGATTTTGCAAGGTGGATTCCACATTTGGCTCAATAATGAGTCGCACTTTTAAAGTTACTTCTTTATTAGTGTGATAAACATTCAATTACATTACGCTGCAGCTAGATATCTACTATACCTATGTTTAAAGTATCAGCTGATTCTGTCTTCTGCTATTTTAGTACCAACATATGAGTGTAAATTATCTCTAAAACTTTTCACTGAAAATCCACTGTAGGGATGACGCTGGTATCCATAGTAGGAAAATGAGAGCCTCAAGGAATATATTTATAATAATTTTCTTACATAGAACGTAAGATTCTAGGGTGACAAATATTATAGTTTAATGACCAAGGAACATATATTATTAAACAAAATCACTCTAAAAAATTGTATTCACTTGGAAAAAATTACTAAAGTTGAGGACAAAGTTTCTTGATCATGTCAAAAATAGTTTTTTAGACTTCTTTCTTTTCTTATAATAAAGTTTAACATGAAATTTCGTCTTATGATGCATTTTTATAAACTTAAATCATACAAAATTTGGAAATTAGGTTTACTTAAGGCATTTCGCTTTTATTTACAAATGTCCACTGTAGGAAGCTATCCACTGTAGGGAGGTCTCCCCTACATGAAAGACAAAGTTTTCGTGCTATAGAAAATAAAATATATATTTACACTTAAGCTGCGAGTTATTACACGAAGTTAGATCAAAAGTAACCTACTATTACTGAATTTACATTCTTACATTTACTTCGCAATTTAAAGTAAAATTAGTCGTGTGAAAAAATTGTGCTTTCATTTAGGTTACTTTTTTCTAACGATTTCCTGCTATGTTTTGATTGCGTTAGACACATGGTTAATTGTTCATTCGGTGGTTTAAATCCCTCATAGACCACTAGTTTTCGCATTAAGACAGAGATGGGCACGTAAGTTAGGTGCATAGAAATTGAAGGGCAGAAACGGTTAAAGAGAAATGTTTAGTCAAAAGCTTGAGAAAGTAGACACATGAGAATCCCAGTTTATCCCATCGTCATGCATTTTGGATTTTTCAGTCAATGTCAAAAACTTATATTACAATGTCAATATCACAGTAAAAAAATCGAGAATTGTATTCATAATCTATAACTGATTTTATAATTAAACTAAATTTAATTTTTTGAAATTATGTTACAATTATTATGGAGCTTACCAATTGTATATATTTCGAGGGTCAACCACTCTATATGAAATTTTGATGTAAATGTAAATTCATGAATTCAAAAGAATATAAACAGGAAATTTAGATGAATTAAAAAATAATTCAAATCGCATACAAATAATTCAAGGGATAGCATATAGCTGGATCAATAAAATACATCAATTCAGCTGGATTTGTCTCATTTATTTAAAATGATTCAAAGGAATTTAAAACAATTTAAGATAACTCAAGAAAATGCAAGAGATTACAAGGGTATTTCAAAAAAAAATCAGAAACTAGTACTATACACCGGAATTCAGCAGTGGTTAACATCTCGGAATATACTGAACATGAAAATCAGAAAGGTGTTATGTATAATTATTTCTCTTGTTTTGCACGTAATTATTTTTTTCTCTGAAAGTTTCTTGTTTATTTTTAAATGGGCCTCAGTTGTGAATAGACACTTTTCTGATTTTTGTGATCTTTTATCAGGCGCTTTTATTTATATAAAAAAATAAATTAAAAAGGAACTCACCATCCGGGAACATCTTCGGGGTCTTCACACGCTCCACTACCATCAGAATCGCCAATTTTGAAAACGGTACCAATTGGACATCCGTATTCTCGGGCAATACCTTCCAAACAAATGTAGTACTTTCTGCAATCATCAGGATGAGCATGCCTCGAGAAGCTTCCAGAAGCTCCACTTACTTCTCCTGCAGCCGGACACGTGAATCCTCCAGCAACCTCTGTATTTGTATGATTATGACGATTATTATTAAAAATTACTTAACCCTGCAGCAGTCGCGGCTATTTTACGGGTCATATTTGTCGCGGCGATCTGACAGATCAAATTCGTAAAATTTACATTTTTGTTCAAATTTGAGTTTTAGCTACTGACACTAAGTGCGTACATGATTTTAGAGGCCGCAAGTAGCAGAAAACAATCTAAGAAATGAATTTATGGCTAATTTTTAGTTTAAAACCTAGAGGAACCCGGAGGAACCAGGTCTCGCGCGATCTGTCAGATCGGCCGCGACTACTGAAGGGTTAAACTTCATAATATAATAATTTATCAGAGAATAATTGAAAGCTCGAATTCAATAACTCGCCCGACGCTCAAAAACGCTAAAAGCGTTGCCTCCCCGTGTCTCCATAAAGGCACATTTTCAAATTCGAAAAATTATTTTTGTCAATAAATGAGTAAAACCTAAATTGTCATAACGTGGCCAAATATTATTGACACTGTTTGAAACTTTGATACACATACAAAGTATACTCTTGGAAACCTACAAAATAATAACGATTGCCCAGGGAAGGTCCAATAGTGAGTTCGCTGTTTGACGAGACTCATTGTTAGCAGTGCAATCGTTATGGCATCGTGTACTATATTACAAAGTACATATTACATATCTCCGTCAATTTTGTATGAATCTACTATTGAAACTACGCTGGTTCATTTAAGTTCCGTAGCACTGCAGTATAAACTATACCTTTATTTAAAAACCCCGGTGAAACAGAAGCCTATACTCGGCACGCGGGTTCCCCTCACTGCTAAAGTATCATTTAAATCCTTTAGCATAAGTGTATACACCGTCGAACGACTCCATTTCACTGGATATGGACCCGTGAAAATTTCTCTTTACTAAGATGGGCTGAAAATCACTTTATGATGTTAATCACATCCAGTTGTAATCCGTGGTTGCATCCGACTTTAGTAGAAATGCTCGCATTTGCCTGGACGTTTGGCCAGGGAAGAGGAAAACTGCAGAAAACCATCTTCCCGAGTTCAGCTGGTTCCCAACTGTCAAATTTTAAAGTAGCCATTCGATGATCCAGATTATCGAGCGTACACAAATCTTCTTGGCGTGAAACCTCACGCTCGACATTAGTAAAACGTCGCAAATACACAACCTGTTCGTATATCGCAGACGTACACCCATCCAAGTTCTAACCGTGCTCATAATGGCCTAACATCTGCGGGTCTTTCCGAGTCGAGATTCACCGCGAAGGTAATGCCGTCGGTACCGAGCGGCCTTAATTTCCAAATGAATATTATTAAACAGAAGGTCTTTTCGAAATTTTCAATAATATTTGGCCGAGTTATGCCGCTTCTTATCTTAATCGAAAAATTCATTAGCATTTTTAATTTTTATTATTAAAATTAATCATCGGGCAAAAAAATATAAATAGAAAAAAATCCCGTCTTGTTACTCTGCACAAGCCCATGTTGAAAAAAAATTAATTTTGCAAATTTGAAATTTGCCATTCATTGTGACCCGGGGACTTAAGCGTTTTCGAGCATCGGACGAGTTACTGAATCCGAGAGCTCAATAATTACCAGCTGCATTTCTAACTTAAAAGATTAAATTTTAGGGCATGTAGTTGTAGTAATTGCAGGGGTCTCTGACGTCATATAATCAAAATTAGGGTTCCAGCACCCTTAAAAAAACGTGATGAAATTGGTCTTACATTTTGTTTCTATAGAGCAACCAAATGTTTGGTTTTCTGAGCAAAACATTTATTTTTTATTTTGGTATGTAATTACTTTAAATGAAGCGTAAGCGAAAAAAACATGATAAATCCATTTTTTGAAGAAAAAAATGAGTTCCGCATGGGAATCGGGAAATATGATTATTGAATGTTGGTTCATAAAAAATTCTATCTCATTAAAATTTCACTTTAAAATTCTTGTAATCTTAAAATATTGAAATTAAAATTAGTTTTTTTTTACTTAAGTGTTTATCATGGTTTAGAAACTGTATGAATTCAAGCTTATAGGTTCAATAGTTCGATAATACTGAATAACCAGTTAAATGGTTTCCTCTATTTGACACTACTTGAATTTTTCTTCTATCTCTGCGGTGTCTTTGAGATACAATATTTGTCTAATTATTGAGGAATCATCTAGAATGGATTTATTATGTTTTGTTCACTTATTCCTCAAATATACTACCTACCAGTGATATTTAAGATGATTGGATAAGTTTTCCTAATAAAAATATTTTCAAATAAATGAATCTATAGAATACCATCATTTCTGCATTCTGGAACTTGATCAGCCCACATGCAGACTCTAGCTTCTCTGTCATAAGCTAGTCCAGGACTGCACTGATACCTGGAGGCTTCTCCGTTCCAGCAATTCCAGAAAACGTCACATTTCTTCTCATCAGCGAAGATACCGTAAAGACGGGTACAGTGAGGTGTGCTAATAGCTGGCTCCAATTGCGCCCTTTCTCCACAGTCAACATTGTGCAAGTAATCGCAATTTTCTGTGAGGAATTTCGCATCGGAGGCATCGAATGCCAAACCGTTGCCGCATGTTTTCAGCTCTGCTACATTATTATCACATTTCCAGTATTTGTCACACGAAAGGTGATGTGGATAAAAACCGAAGTCGTCTGGACATTTGAAACTCTCCTGCGCCCTCGCACCTGAAATTAAAAATAATTATTAGAAAAAATGTTCTCGTTTAAAGACAACAATATTGGTGTATTCTTTATAAATTCGGAATAAAAAATTAAATCTTAAGAGTTAAACAACTAAATCAAATTTATCTAAGTTCTCATTAGTCTTAAAGATTTGAAAAGTTCATTTTTGGAGATGTTAATTTTCGAATGACCACTTTTATCAAATATCTCAAAAATGTATTATTGTATCCAATTTCCAATTTGACATGGAATTTTTGTAATAGAAGCAGAGAAATTTAATTTCTCGAATTTAATTAACTGACAGATTCGATAGTTGAGCAATCTTGTTAAAAATTCTGAAACAAATAGATGAAAAAGTAATGATTGGTAAGATTTTCCGGACCCCCTCCCTCACGAAAAATCCTTACGTAATTAAGTAATGGACGCTCCGAAATTAGAAACTGAGAATTTCTGATATACCAAGTCTGCAAATGTGTAATATCAGTTTTGTTTTAAATGATATGCCAAAATGTATGATAAATTAATTTTTTTTGCAAAGAGATACTCTTTATTAAGATAAGTAGGCTCTTTTGTCTGGGAACGACATTTAAGAAAAAGACATTTTCCCAAGGAGCCATGAACATAATTAAGTATCACTTAAGGCAATTGAAACACTCGAAACATCAGATTCTGGATTATAGTTCACTGGTAGAAAAATAACAGTTTTAGATTCTCGTTACTCAGTTCAATGGATTGTCACGAATATCGTAATTAATTCAGTGCTCCAATTTATTGTTATAAAACTGATCAGTATCGCGACTCTCGTTTGTGCATTTCTATCGTTCGACTTCTCATTTTAAATCGCTCGGACTCGTTTCGAAAGTAAGAGATGTATCTATGCCTGTACATATGTTAATTATTTCTCCGTGTTTCACGCATCGACAGGCACACACTCTCCTAACACAAATTGTAGTAAATAAGAATAAAAAATCTCATTTTTTAGAATTAAAAGAAAGTTTCTATTAATTATAACAGAAGCAAGATGAAACAAACATCCTATCATTATTAATTGTAAAACAAAAAACGGTCCAAGGTATAAGAATAATGGAAAAGATAACTTTTCTTGTGAGATAGCAGTTATATCGAACATGAATCATACAATTTTGAAAAAGAATTGTTTCAAATATAAAACTAGTATTAGTACCATGATTTTTTTACAGTCTTTAAGAAGATAAACCATTTCCTTCTCTTTATTTTATTCTGAAACTATTTTCATTTAGAAAAAAATTAATAAGTGAATTTTTAGAAAAAAGCTTATTTCTGCCAAGCAGTGATTTAGCAGAGCTCACGACAGTAATAATTATTTTGAATTATTCTAAATGGTGCAATTGTAAATCTTTATTGTGAAACGTTCAAAATAAAACCAGGGATGAATGGTGGGGTAAAAAAACCAGGCCTTGCCCAATATGTCAAATTAGACATACTGCTCCTATCAGATCACTTGATTGCATTACAAAAATGCGTCCTTGACTGATGATATATACCGTGACTAGGGTGGTTCAAATGTATGCATGTAACAATTCAACTTTCGGTTTTTGGTGATACAACCCCCCCCCCCCCCCAGTTTATTCGTTTTCCGGAAAAAGAAATTCCGTAATTTTTTTTTATTCAACGTTAGCCCGTGCTTTTGAAATTAACATGTGGTTTTAAATGGGAAAAGCTCGATTTTCAAAAAAATGGAAAAAAGAAGTACTTGTTACAAACTTTTTGTGAATTAAAGTATAGTCACCTCTTAAGGAGTAAAGGAGTATTCAAGGAATAATTTCCACCAGATAACTTTTAATTTTGACACTCCAAATCCTCTTTTATTGTGCCCGGAAAATGCCCTAAAAAACGCAAAATAGCAGTTTTCTATCAAATTCATGCTAAAGACGATATTTTTTGAAATTTTTTTAACAAGAGTTATTTTTAATTGATAAGTGACGAGTTTTAAAGTATATTTCAAATAATTTTGTTCGTTTAAACAATAATTATTTGTTTAAACCATTTTTTCCCCTGTTAAACGTGAAAAGTTATTATCTTTCGGGATAAATTATACAAAGTTGATGACTGTCAAGAGTAGTAGTTCTTGTTTAACAAATTTGGTAATTGTTCAAACAATTTTCATTTCTTTAAACAATTTTTCTTCCAAAAATCGTAAAAAGTTATTATTTTCTGGAAATAATTACACAATTAAAGAATGTTGAGAGCAATATTTTTTTAGAGGATATTTGGTGATTATATAAACAATTTTTATTTGTTTAAACAATGCTTTCTCTGTAAATCGTGAAACGTTATTCTTTTCTGCAAGAATAAATTTTCACGATTTACAGGGAAAAAAATGTTTAAGCAAATTAAAATTATTTTAAAAATTGTTAAATATCCTGTAGAAAAAAAATATTACTCTTAAATTCCTTTAATTGTTCGAGGAAGTAAGAATTTTTCAGGCTTTACGAGGGGAAAAAGTTGTTTAAACAATTTAAAATTGCTTAAATAATTACCAAACATTCTTCAAAAATATATTGCTTTCAACATTCTTTAACTTTGTTATTATTTCCAGAAAATCATAACTTTTTACGATTTTAGGGAGAAAAAATTGTTTAAATAATTACCAAATAAGTTAAACAAGAACTGCTGCTCTTGACTTTGTACGATCAACTTTGTACGATTTATTCCGAAAGATAATAACTTTTCACGATTTACAGGGAAAAACATTGTTTAAACAAATTAAAATTATTTAAAATATACTTTAAAACTCGTCACTTACCGATTAAAAATAATTCATATTGAAATTTTTTTAAAAATACCGTTTTTCAGCAAAACGACCAACTATGGGGGGGGGGGGGGGGATATCACAAAAAATCGAAAGTAGAATGTTTGGACCACCTGAACTGGGACATTCCCCTGTATACTAATAAAAAAAATCCAACTCTTAACAAAAATGTCTTCGACATATATTGGACTCCAACCATCTTGAGTCTGAGAGAAAAATGAGCTTCCTCATTTTTATAATAATAATACTAATAATAAATCTTATTAAGCTTTTAAATACAACTTTTTTTTAATTGTTCAGATGTGGCAATGAAAGTAAAAAAAGTTACATAATCGCATCTCAGAAGCGAACAATTATGAAAAATCGTTCATAATTGAACACCTTTTAAATTTGAATCATGGAAATTTGGAATTTGTACAATTTTAAATTAAGATTTCCTGAATTGGAATCATTGCGGAATTAACCAATTTAAAAACGTCAAACCTTGAAAGAACAATATTTAAAACATTAAATATTATTAAAGAAATCTTTATGTTCAGAAACTTACAATTAAAAACATTTTTTTATTTCAAAAATAAATTATTAAACAGTCTTCAATTTAAATCTTGAAAAGTTAAAAATTGAGCCAGCTAAAATCATCTTTTTATTTATCGAGACTACAAATTTCTCAATTTTTCTTTTCTCATAGATTGCGTTCACGTGGTAAAAAATATTCTCCAACACATTTTTCTACGTGAAAAATAGTGGAAGGGGTTGGTGGAACTAAAATTAAAGGAGATAGCTTTCAAGGTTTAATAACACAGCCACACACAAAAAAAGTTGGATCTCCGACGGCCTTGACCAGTCAATTCCCATGTATTTTGAGCCACTGAAACCGAATCTGAGGTCGCAATTTGAAAGTTAGCTCCTATTTTCAACATGACCTCAAAAACATACTTTTTTTGCACAAAAAAATCTGTTTTTTGAGATGATGTTAAAAATAGCTCAAAATACATAGGAATTGACTAGTCGAGTCCGTCGAAGATCCAAGATTTTTATTTGTGTGGCTGCCCAGTG
>CAKNWT010256860.1:0-14888 GCA_932066315.1 Andricus coriarius
CTCAAATTGGTATCCTATGCTACTTTTTGTTGAATAATTATATAATTTTGATACATATCTTTTAATTGTTAACAAATTTCTATTTGCTTAAGCTTTTTTTTTCTAAAACTTGAAAAAAAGGAAATTAAATAAAATACATATAATTATTTTTCTGACTGTAAAGTGTATAGAAAGAATATATTAACCATTTCTTAATTGCTTAAACAGATATAATTTGTTTAAACAATTATTTTTCAACAATATTTTTTAAATCGTATATTCTGAATTAAATATAATATTGAATGATTTCGAGGAGTAGTAAATTCTGTTTAAAATGTCGTGTCAAAAAAAATGTAAACCATCCATACTCAATTTGAAGGAAATTTGAAGAAAAAAAAATTAATTGTATAAACAATAACATAAAGTTCTTAACAGAATTTATAACTCCTCGAAATCATTCAATATTATGTTTAATTCAGAAAATACAATTTTAAAAGTATTTTTGGAAAAGTAATTGTTTAAACAAATTATATTTGTTTAAACAATTAAAAAATGGTTAATATATTCTTTCTATACACTATTCAGTCAGAAAAATAATTATATGTATTTTATTTCATTTCATTTTTTTAAAGTTTTCGAAAAAAAACTGCTTAAGCAAATCAAAATTGTTTAAACAAATAGAAATTTATTAACAATTGAAAGAAATGTGTCAAAATTATATAATTATTCAACAAAAAGTAGCATAGAATACCAATTTGAGAAAAAACTGGACATCTCTGGGTCAATTTTTAGAAATGTTGAGAATAAACAATAAGTAATTGTTTAAATAATTACATAATGTTTTTTGAAAAATTTTGCTTCTCCAAAAAATGACAAACTATTACATTTCAATCAGAAAATAGGATTATTTTTTACATTTCTTGGGAATAAATAATTATTTAAATAAGTTATATTTGTTTAAACAATTAGAAATTGTTTAAAGAGTCATAAGAAATATTTAAATTGTCCATTAGTAATTATTTGTATAAAAAAGACGACGGAAATTGCTCAAAAGTAATATCAATACTTAAAAATGTAGTTTTTTTTATTTTTGGGGCGCTGTGGGGGGAGGGGGGTAAGGGTGGGTTAAAAATGAAAATTTTCAGTATGGTTTTATTTCATAGGTACTCCTCTTCGAAAAAAAATTACAGATTTTCTTTCCACGGAAATGAAAACTTTTGTGGGGGGGCCTTGCCCTCTAGGGTGAAACAAAATTTTGCAATGCATTTTTGGACCACCCTAGTGTATATGTTGCCATCTGCAAATTCCTGGCCTACCTCTAGGTATGGAAACAAAAACTCTTTTTTTTTGTTTAAATGATAATTTTGGTTTAATCATCATTTGTCGCATCTTGCATAGTTTGGCCGTAAAATTAAATTTTTGGATTTTTAATTATTTTTTATGCAATAAAAATGTGAATGTTCGATATAACTGAAAAATTCAAAAATCGTTATGATATTCTTGTAGGGCGTGCAAAAAGAAACATTTTGATTATACTGACTTTTTTTCGTATCGTGCGTTGTTCGGCAGAAAATGTTAATTTTCGTTTCATCGTTTGGATTTTGAAAACGCTGTAACTCTGAAAATATTCATTTTATCGAAAAACGTCATTAACATAATTTTGGTGCATTTTTTAGTACTATGTACACAGTCACATATAATTTTTAAATTTCGAAAAAAAATTGTCTCCAAAATTTTCAAAATGCTTTAACTTTTCGAATTGTTATCCAAAATGGCTGGCTAACAAACTTGACCTTTAGTTTTAGAGACTTAAGGAGTATACCAAAGAAAAATCGAATCAATCAATTCTTTCGAAAGTTATCGTGCTCACAGGCAGACATACATACAGACAGACACATTCGTAAAAACCTATTTTTTGGGTTCAGCGGGTCTCAAAACGTGGACATTTGACAAAAACTGGGGGAGGGTCAAATTTTACACAAATCTGATACCTTCTCTAGATAAGAATGTAAAAATCTCTCTACAAGTCTCCAAAAATCAGTTATATAATTGATTTAAAGCAAGGTAAACTAACTGACTGTACAGTGTACAACCAGAACATGTTTCAGAAGTAAACTGGGTCTTAAAATCCCCATCTCCCTCTTATGTAGTTTCTCTTTCAAATTTATATTATTCTTCCATTTGTCGCAAGAGTCCAACTGTCTTTTCGAATAGTCAGCAGATTCCATTGTAATTTTTTATATACCGAGTGGAAATGTTTGCTAATCGAAATTTAGTTTAAGTCCTGACTCGATAGCGTTAACACTATCCTGCTTGAGAGAAGAAGGAACGAATTTTTGTATAATTCATATTATCAATTGAATGAACTCGAAATCCATAGGGTTACTCTCGATTCCCAAATTAAAAATCTGTCGCTCAGTCACACAGGCGACGCATTCTTTGTATTTGACCCCTTGAATGAATCAAATACACATGTCTAATTTCTATTATCTTCAGTGCACAAATTTTTCTAATCTCGAATTGGCCGCTGGTTTCCTCCATTATTGAGTCTTCTGAACCCTAGTTGGTTGTTCATTCAAAAAGTCTAACATTTCTAGTTCGGAATTTCGGTACTATACCAGAACGCCCCCATCTCTCGGCATATTAATTTTGACAAATTTTGCCAGTACTCTGCATGAATTAGAAAAATATTTTGATTTAAATTAAACAAAGAATAAAAAAAATAATTTCATTTACTCAAAGAAGGGGAAAAAATCATTATTTAGAATTGAAATGAAAATTATTTTGGTTAAAGGTACTTTCACTCACACAGTAAATAAAATAAACATAGTTTAGAAAACGACTTCTTCTATTGAAACATAACTTTTGTCTGGGTGTAATTGATTTATTAATGAAGATAACTACTATGTACATTATACACAGCTCACGAAATAAACTCAAGTAGATCAAATCTTATAAAACACAAAAGCCACGTAAAAGAATCAATTGAAGGACATGCAAAATATTTCATCATTACCAGAGCTGGCGAACCAAGTCTTTGCGGAATATGAAATTCAATGGCGCTAAGAGGAGGGGAGGGAGGATATTTGTATCTTATATTTTAATAATAGCTATTATATAACATGAACATACAGCGTTCATATTTGCTTCGAATTTTTGGTCAAAGGATTAAGGAGAAGAAAACTACAGGAAATCTTTCCTGAGAACAGCCGGTTACCAACAGTCGAGTTTGGATGTAGACATACGGCATCATCGAGAGTGTCCACATCCATCCTCTGTGTCAAACCTACTGACAAATGGTAGTTAATGACAGTGAAAAACACTATTAAGCGAGAATCACGAACGGTCACCCCTCCGAGCGCTGTGCGCGCCCGTCCGTACTTAACGTTTGAGACTCGACTAATTGAGAATCACCGTGCCGCTTTTGCTGTCGGCTTATAATGTGTATGTGTAATGTGTTTCTGCAATACTTCAAATAACCATTTTTGATAAACAATAAATGATTAAACCAAACATAAATAATACTGTTTTCGTTTGGACATTATTAATATTATTTCAATTTTACTATATTATTTGTGTTATGTTTACGAAATATTTCATCAAAAATTTGCAGTATTCCATTTTACTATTCGCAATCCGCTTTTCAACAGAAAAAGTAATTTGAACGTGACACCAATGTCCAAAAAAGCTAAAAGAGCAATCAAAATTCAGGGTGAGAAATTGCACACGGGTCTGCGTCCAGAGTATCGAATGCTCCACAAAATCCACACAGTTCGCAGCGGCCCTGCATTATATCAGAAGAATTTTAATGACAGATAAAATGATAAAATTTGATCTAACTCAAAACAGACTCCAGGATTATTTCAAATATTGAGTAAAACACTTTTTTGTACTTACTTTTTTACTTTTACTGTTTTTCAAAATCAGTTTTGAAACTATAACTTCTGTAATTACCATGTACTGCAACTGTCACGCATTAGTTATTTCAAAAAAGAACTTTATATTATTTCCTTAAGAGCATGTGACACCATATTTAATTTTGATATTTTTCTCAAAATAGACGGGCAATACAAAATTCTATGTTCATATTTCAAATTCGCACCTTAACAGGATTCAGGAAATTGATTGCTGCATTTTAAATTAATTTTATAACAAAATTGCAGAATGTTTTTAAAAATAACTTTACCCCAGGTCAAATTTTTGTACTTGAATATTTATATTTCTTCGACTTTTTCGAAAAATATTCTGAAAATTCCTTTGTAATCATTTTTGTAATTGATTCTGTAAAATCTGATCCTGATTTAGTGAAATTTCTCTAATTACTAGTGAATTTCGACTTTTTCAATTATAGAAAAGTGAGCCATTAAATATTAGTAGAAAATTGCCAATTCAATTAATCAAAATATTTACTAATTCGATAGCGAAAAACTGCTCACTGCTTATAATTAGTGGATACATATAAAAATCTATTTCACCTTACTTTATTCACGCAAAAAAAAAGAAGAATCATAATGCAAAAGGTTTCATAAAAAGCTTCCAACCCGGGGGCTTTCCATCTATTTTGATGAAACCTTTTGCATTGTGTTGCTAAATATGTTTATTAAAAAGTTAAACAAAAAATCTTGTTCGGTAATTTGATAATCCATGTTTTTTCTGTAAATTTCCAAAAATCGATCAAAAATTTGAATAAATTAAGTCCTAGAGCTGATTATGAATTTCAGGGAAAAAATGCAAAATGGCGGACCAAAAATTGTGAAAATTTATATACTTGAAAAAAAAAATTAATATTTGGCATGCATATTCCTTAAGGCATAAGAAGTTTATAAAAAATAATCGGGTGAAGGGCGAAAACACCCTTCAATTGTGGAAAACACCCCCGAAAAATGGTTTTTGAGGATTATTTCGAAAAGGTTGCATCGGTGAAAAATGAATTTTTGCAAACAACTTGTACATAAAATAAACATAAAAAACTATAATATTCACTTTTTCTTTGTCGACAACACTTTTCGAGATATCCACCCTGGGAGTAGGGGGTGGAAAAATTTCTTGCAAATTTCGCAAAGAATCGTGGCAAAGGTTTCGATACGAGATCAGTTGACAGCGTGGGTCTCACGCTCCTGTCGTAGCTCATATCTCGAAATGAGATGGTTTTTCGATAAAAATGCATGGAACTTAAGTTATAGAGCATAATATTCTGCATAATTTCCGTAAAATGCACTTTTATCCAGAAACGACCCCATTTCGAGATATGAGCTACGAAAGAAGCGTACGAATCGCGCGGTACAACTCACCCCCTAATCCCAGAGTGAATATCTCGGAAAATATGACCGACAAAGGAAACGTGAATACCATAATTTCTCATGCATATTTTATGTACAAGTCTGCAAAAATTCATTTTTCACCGACGCACCCTTTTCGAAGTAATCCTCAAAAACCATTTTTAGGGGTGTTTTCCACACTTGAAGGGTGTTTTTGCTTTTCACTCGATTATTTTTTATTAACTTCTTATGCCTTAAGGAATATGCATGTCAAATATTAATCTTTTTTTTTCAAGTCTATAAATGCTAACAATTTTTGGTCCGTCATTTTGATTTTCCCCCCCCCTAAAATTGATAATCAGCAATCCCAATATATATATTGAATATAAAATATTCAAGTTATTCAAGTTTTTAATCGATTTTTGGAAATTTACAACAACAAAACATGGATATTCAAATTACCGAACAAGATCTTTTGTTTAACTTTTTAATATACATATTTAGCAGCACAATGCAAAAGGTTTCATCCAAATAGATGGAAAGTCTCCGGATTAGCAGAAGGTGTTAAAAATTGTTTTGAAAATAAATAAATATTTAATTAATTAAAATTAGTTGACTCCTCTACTAGGTTCACCAAAATTCGGTGAGCGCCAAACAAATATATTCGGTGAGCCCGTGAGCCCAAGGAAACTGGAAAGGGCGGCTAGA
Organism: Andricus coriarius; assembly: GCA_932066315.1. NCBI lineage: Eukaryota > Metazoa > Arthropoda > Insecta > Hymenoptera > Cynipidae > Andricus > Andricus coriarius. Next base: position 5,946 of record CAKNWT010256860.1, read on the forward strand.
TTCACAAATCGACGAGAAATTGATTAGAAATCGATATGACTTAAGAAGTAGTCAATATTTTCACTAATTGAATTCAGTCCAATAAACTTGTCATCTTTTTATTATTTCATTAGTGAAATGCTATAATATTACTATTTCATTAATCAAACAATCAATGTGTTACTAACAAGGCTGTAGCCACGTTAGAGATCAACAGGATTCTATCCCGCCTCCCAAAATCCTTGAAACATATATGCACATATTAAATAATATAAATATCATTTCCTCTGTGCCGCTGAATTCCCTTCCCCCTCCCGAACAATTTTTCTGGCTACAGCCTAGGTTACTAAAGTCGGGGCCAAATGTTGAGGCCCCTCTCTTCTTTTGATTGCAGCTCATACAACAAAATTCTTTGAATTGTCTAGTGACAAGCATCTGAAAGGTTAAGGTCTTCCGAAATCAACGATTTGAGCACTTTTATCCTAAAAAATGTTTGTCTAGAGTTAGAGGGCAAAACATCCCAAAAAACTGGGTTAGGAAAAATCTGAAAAAATTCACAGATATTCTTTCAAAATTCTTTAATGCGATACCTTATTCAAAATTCGGAAATATTCAATCATTTACATTTTACTTAGATTTATTTTTAAAACTGTATCTTAAGAACGAATGAAGATATGGAGCCGTGTAATGGGTCCAAATGTGCAGTTTTGTAATTAGAGTGCAGTGCAATAATTAAATTTATGATAAAATCATTCTGACGCAAGAAATATCATTTTGAATAATTCTTACTTTAATCAGTGTTGGCGCATGGTTTGATTTAGCAGGACAAGTAGTACAAAAAAGTACTCTTTCAATGACAATACACTGTTAGAAATATATGGTTGAATTTTCAACCACATGTGGTTGAAGTTTTATAAAATTACCGTTGATGAAATTTCAACTACTTGTGAATGAAAAATTAGCTACACGTGTAATTGAAATTTCAGTAACGAGAAAATTTTTTTTCCGGCACAATTAGTGAATTTCAAGGCAATTATAATTTTTCAAAAATCTTAAAGAAAACCCATCAAGATTCCTAAAAAATACTCTGCTTTGAAATTCACTAACTGTACCGAAAGAATTCTGATAAGGAATCAGTGAGTTATTTCGTACGTTTGTGTCGTGTGATCCATGAGATTAACAAAGTTCATATAATATTTAGAAAAATAAGCAGCTTTAAAGAAGAAAAACAAAAAGTGCGTTGGATTTATATTACCATAATGAGTTGCGCGCCCAATCAAACTTTTCAACACTCGTTTTTGTAAACATAACCTAAAAAAAGCATACAGCAGTTAGTACCAATAGTCTGAATGAAATTTTCCCATTATGATAATATTAATCCAACGTGCCTCTTGTTTTCTTCTTTTCCTGAATATTATATGCCCTTTATTAATTTCATGGATCTCACGACACAAACGTATGAAATAACTCCTGGTGGAACTTTGTCTCGGTGTGATCTGGCCTGGCCAGAAGTATGATGGCGCATTGTGTATGCGCAAACGTCATATTGAATTTTCAATTACATTTGGATGAATTTTATTTCAACTCCGTGGATGAATGAGATTTGAACCACAAAAGTGGTTGAAAACTGGTTGAATTTTCAACATATTTCTAATAGTAACTACAGAAGCAAGCCGACTCTGAATTAAGAGAGAAAGAGAAAATGCAGGAAGCATCTCGGGAGCTGTAGAGAAGTTTTCAAATATAATACAAAAATGTGTTTTTTTTTTGCAAAGCTAAAGAGAAAAAATTTAATATCAATTTTTAAACAATGCAATTTTTCTTGTACTTGAACCAAGGAAAATGGGTTAGGACTATAAAGAGTAAACTGTATGGTCTGGAAAATAATAAGGACTAAATGGCTTTTTGAAACAGAATCACTTGAAAATCGTAGTGAATTAAACAATAAAAAAAAATCAACTTGCAATTTTTGTATAAACCGTTTACCAATATTTAACCTTTTTCAACTGTTATGTATTGTCGGCAATAAAAATGTTTTTTGAAAAGCTGACGTTGAGTGAGTTTAGGCTTGACAAACTCCAATTGGCTTCAAGTATTTTTCAAAAAACGGTCACCATTTGGCTAATTTAAAAATTTCCATTGTCTCGGATGATGTCGAAATAGTGGAATTTATCTTAAAAGATCAGTAATTAGATAGCGATGACTATATATAGCAATGAATATATTCCTTTATCAGTTGCTGTTCGACCCGCCGTTCACGAAATTTATCTAGAAAGAATGGAAATTTGTATTGTCATCCAACTCGTTATACTCACGGTTTTCATAGATTTTGTTGGTAAGTGTAGCTTAGGGTTGTCTAGGGATTTTATTGAATGTCATAATTAATTATCAATTTTCAAGATAATTTTTATTTGTTTAAATAATTTATTTTTCAAGCGAATTCAGGCAGAAAATTGCAAAGAGTAAGAATTAGGAGAAAGTAGGTAAATGTTTAAATAGAACTTTCAGGTTGGTTTGGGTTTATAATTTTATGGGTCGGACCGCGAAACTATTATTTGATACAACCCGACCTGAGGTTATTTTGCACACAAGTAGGAAAAAATAATGGAAATTTTTGAAAAATTAACAAAAAGTGTTAAAAATTGTTTCCAAAATAAATAAATAACTGAAATAAATATATTCACTGTTCCTATTGTATAACTTTTTCGTGCAAGTCCGCAGTGTTGTGAGAAAAGATAATTTGGGAAAAACGTTACTTGATAATTTATACATTTATTCTTGTAACCCTAGCAGAAATCGTTTTTAATTCCCTGGGGAAAACAATGGATTAAAGCCATGTCCTATAAAATTATGATGATCTCCATAGAGCTGTCAAGAAATCGGTGAACAGTTTATTAATGATTTTGTAAGCACAATTAATATTATGAGTATGAACGTTTTATTGACAGGGCAACAATTACTTGGTTAAACAAAGAGCCCCGATATGTTAACGGCGATGCTATTCAGTAACTCTTCATATAATTTAAACCGAACGTGAGTTGCTAAACTTTGCTAAAGTTATCTACATGCAGGAACTATGGTGCTGACAGTTACAAAGTCTGTCTTTGGCCTGGGCACTAGTCATCCATTTCCTTATATTTCGAGTCCAACATTATTGTCCATCATATTTACATGCGTATTAATTATCCTAATAACACAATAGTTTTATAATTTAATTATTTCTAACAACAAGGGCGGATCCAGAAGGTTTATTGGAGGGGGTGATTGTGAATTCTCTTCAACGAATGTATGTGAAAGGCGGTGGGGCGGGGACTACCCCATGATTCAAAAGAACTTTTCAAATTGAATATAATAAGGCGATAAGTTCCACTTTATTTATATTTTTCCATTACAGTGTTCACATTCATAAAAAAAACATGAAAGCATGTACGTATTTAAGGCCGTGCATAAATTGCGTAGTCTTTTGAATGAATGTGGGAGATGGGCTTATGGCATATTTTTAGGTTGAAAATTCTACTCCTTGGTTGCAAGTTGAACTACTTTATTGAAAATTCATTTTTTATGGTTGAAGATTCATAATTTTAATTTAGAATTCAACTGTTTGTTTGAAAATGACCATTTTTGTTGAAAATTTATATTTTTGGGTTGGAAATTCATCATTTTGGCCTAAAAATTCAACAATATGGTAGAAAATTCAACTATTTGGTCGAGAAATCAACTTTTTTTGTTGAAAATTCATATTTTCGGGTTCAAAAATTGACTGTTTTGTGGGAAATTCTACTTTTGGGCTTGAAAATTCAACAAGTTGGTAGGAAATTTAACTCTTTGGTAGAAAATTCAACATTTTTGTAAAAAATTCGATTTTCTGAATTGAAAATTATTGTTTTTCAAGAAACTTGTATTTAATTAATTTTTTGTTAAAAAGAGATGTTTTTTGAACTAAAAATTCAACTCTTTTGTTAAAAATGCAACTTTTTGGTTGAAAATTATTTTGTTTTAGTTATGCGTTCAACTATTTTCCTGAAAATTCATTTTTTTTTGTTAAATTCAATTGTTTTTTATTTAAAATTGAAACATTTTTTGTTGAAATATCAACTATTGTATATTGTATTGAAAATTCACCTTAGATTTACTATGCCACACACCAGGCGAAAAAATTAATTTTCTCAACTGAAAATGTAAATATTTCGTTGAAAATGAACTTTTTTGTTAAAATTTCATATTTTGGGGTTGACAATTCAACTGCTTTGTGTAGAAGATTTGTCTTTTTGTCCTTGAAATTCAATAACAATTATGTATGAAATTCAACTATGTGGTGGAAAATGTAACTTTTTTGCAGAAGATTCGCCTTCTTTTGTATTGGAAATTAATTTTTTCAAATGGAAATTCAACTATTCTATTTTTGGTTAAACATTGATTTTTTAAGTTTAGAAATTTAACTATTTGGTTCAAAATTTCTGTAGTTTGTGCAGAATTCGCCTTTTTGGTAAAAAATTAGTCTTCTTGGTTACAAATTTATCTTCTTGGTTAAAAATGTAATCCTTTCATTGAAAATTGAACTGTTTTATTTCGAAAATTTGTCTTTTTGTTTTGAAAATTCAGCAGTTAGGTGGAAAATTCAATTATTTTGTAGATAATAAACTTTTTTAATGATAAAAGTTAATTTTTTTTCAATGAAATTTTAACTGTTACATTTTTAATCAAAAGATGATATTTTAGTTTAAGAAATCAACTATTTGGTTGAAAATTTATGTAATTTGTTGAGAATTATTATTTTTCTGTTGGTAGGAAATAAATCTGCTTGGTTGAAAATAAAAGTATTTCGTTAGAAATTTATGTATTTTTTGGCCAAGAAAATCTGTCTCGTTGAAAATACAACTATTTGGTTAAAAATACAAATATTTAGTAAAAAATTTATGTAGTTTGTTGAAAAGTTGTCTTCTTTAGTAGCAAATTAAGCTTCTTGGTCGAAAATTCAATTTTTTAGTTGAAAATTAATTGAAAATTCAACTGTTTCTTTGTTGAGAAATCAAGGGAGTTGCGCTGGGTATAACCGGAATATTCTGTTAAGCTAGTCGTCCTCATCATCGGTGCTCTCGGAGGTGCCAAGCTTTCACTGGGTCACTCCGTGTCCTTAGTAAGCACGAGACTTTTTCTGTATTGTCGTATTGAGTCCATCGCAGACTGTAACCACCTATCTCGAGGTCGTGAGATGTGCTGAAACATTACAGACATAATGTTGTTCAAACCGCTACCCCTTTCAAACGTTACGTGGGGCTCGGGGACTCCTTTTACTGGTCACATAAATAATGTTATGTACAATTATGTTATGTAATAACATACCGGCAGAGTAGTTTTTGGTCAGTACCAGCAGAGCATCCACTTCCCTAAAAAAAAGTAACTTACCCAACACTACCAAATACATATTGTTGTTCACTTGCCGAAATATATCATGTATTTTTTTATTTACTTCAATCAATGCCTAATTCTTTTTAAATTAGGTTTTCATGAATTATCATTTTAGTAATTTGACTTTTAAATTAAAAAATTAAGGGAGTGAAAAAAGTAACTATTTAGGTAACTTGAAATTACTTTATCTAGTAACTATACCTAGTTCCCTTTTTCGCTAAGTAACGCAACTCTAACTAGTTACACAAAAAAAAGTAACTTACCCAACAGTGACCTGGATCCAGAAAACACTCTTATAAGGAGAATTTGAAAAATATTACTCCAATTAGAGCGTTTTAGCTTTCAATTACTTATAACGTTGAAGTAATTTTTTAACTTGTGACATAATTAAAGTAATATATCTATGAACGAAAAGATATTGATTAATTATTCTAAATAGTTGAAATTACTGGTAGATATTTTCCATTTTACAAAGCCGTAATGAGTCTCAATTTTTATTTTACAGAATTAAACAAAATGCAGAATAGAAGAGCTATTTCATCAGGTCCATATTATATATCTCGTGATCCTCGTCTAAAATCAGGCAATCATATCCGAACAGAGGAAGTTTATTACAAAGGCATAAAGTTTATAGTGGATATAAACCGTTTCGGAAGAGTCATCGATGCTGAAATGAGACCTTATAATGATCGTCCAGAAACTTGCCGTGAACCTTTGCGCTCACAGTGTGTTGCGGTAGAAGAAATTAAAACAAAGCATATACTTCTATTTCGAGTACACATAGATAAAGAAGGACACTACCGCGGAGCGTCCCCCATGCCCTATGCCCAGTGAGCAACAAATAAAAAGACTTCAGTGGGCGCCAAAAATCTATAAGACGTTCTACATCAATCGTTTTCGTCGTCTTGAAGACATATTTGTGAAAGTCACAGAAAACCCACAAAACTTCTTTAAAAAGTTATTGCAGTAGGATTATATAAGGGATTTCTTAACATTCTTGAATATATGCAGACGTTTAATCATTATTCAAATGAAATATTAAAGTGCTTTTTTAACTTATCATACAAATCATAAATAAACATCTTTTTTAATGTACGAGTAATTTGAATAATTTCTATCCCCTACAAGCAGAAAAAAGTAATATTTACGTATCAAGAAATTCAAAGTGTTTCTTGTAACCGTAACAGTAAAAACTGCTCTTAATGAGGGGGTGAAATGTCAAAATCACATGGTATTTCGTAAATGTCACAATGAAGTTAAGGTGAATTTAACGGCAATCCTTTAGTAAAATAAACCTTTATTCCCCAGTATTAAATACTGCAAGATATGTGAAATACACTGAACCGAGATTACAATAGTCGTGCAGTGGACATTACAGAAGGATCGGTACATGCTACCGATCTGATTGGCTTGCTTAGCTCGCCCCCAAAGTCTTAACAACGCAACCTATCCGCGCGAACCGCCAGATGAATTCATGGCGCAATCGGCAATGGATGGATTGCATCACCTAAAAAACATTTATTTTTTACATTTCTGTGACAATCGTAAAATTACTCCATATTCTCACTTAGCAATGAAGGAGTTTTATAATAAATAACACAATTTTGGATGGAAAATCTTATTCACAGATCGCGTCCAGTTGAGAACAAGCTCAGCAGATCACGTTCGGCCCGAGTGGGTAGTATTATGGTAGAGAGTAGTGGTGAGGGGTGACGACGCCATCAGTCAGCGTCTGTCTTCGTAGTGAATACATCGCTCCCCATTTTCTATATTGTTACGAAAATTCAAACCCTCTCATCATGGTCGAAAATTGATCATCTTCATAGATATCGTTGACAATTTATGCTCATGATAGACTGAACGATTCTAGTCTATCAGACGCATCGAATTTTAACAGATCATCGGACGCACAGTCAAGAAAAACCGCCCATCATCATTCCGAGTTCTGCTCGTCACTCATACCGTGGATAATAATTCATGCTCATGATGGACTGATCGCTTCTGGTACGTCAGACGCATCGAATTTTCAACAGCTCACCGGATGCACCGTTAGGACCATCTATCAGATCCATAAGATCGTCGATCCACACACATGATCGTTCCCGTGTTTCGCAGTGTTTTTCGCTGACGAAATTATTTCAACCTTCATCGACCTCTCTTCTTCCTGTCCTTGTTCCGGGCTACCCTGAACATCATGTCCGGCGTTCAAACCCAGGTGAGAAATTCGGTCGGATGCCAGAGATTGACCATCGGGCCAAAGTCGGCCCTACTTTGGTAACCGATCTACGGTAACCAGAGTTGGACCGACTAAGGTGTTTGGAAGCTGCCACGGTCTCACCGACGTTGGCAACCGACGTCGGCGATGGGCGAAAAGCCGACTGTCGGCTCAACTTTGGGCCGACGATCGGATAAACTGTGGCAGATTGGTCGGTACGACCGCAAGAATGCGGTCGTTCCGACTCTGTATACGGCAGTGGGTGAGCCACAAGTCACCTTGGTGCACCGGATGATCGGTCAAACCTTGGCCCAAGTATGGGCCAGCCGTCAGACAAACGCTGGTTCCTAGTTTCAAAAAGACCGTGAAAGTACGTTCCATCCGACTCTGGACAAGAGATGGCCCGACCGTCGCGACGGCATAACATTGGCTTGTGCAAGTCATCATGATGCACCCGACGTCGTAGTACACGATAAAATTTCTAAGTTCCGTCGATGCAAATTTTAAATGCTTATTAAAAATCATATTTTATGCCATTATCAAAAGTTATAATATAGCATAAAACGCGAAAAAATAAAATATTACACGAAAAAAAATTATTTAAAGTGGGCGCCAAAAAAAAAATGTTGAAAAAAAATTGTTTAAAAAAGTTTGAAAAAATTGTTGAAAAAAAATTGTTTAAACAAAATTTAGAAAAAAAATGGAAGAAACATTTTGAAAAAAATGGTTGAAAAAAATTGTTGAAAAAAAATGAAAAAATAAATTTAAGGGTTTCAGCCCGGCGCTATGAAACTTTAAAAATTTTAATGGGTTTAAATTATTCATTTCAAAGTTATTTCACTTATATTCACGTTAACAGTTAATTTCTTTTACATCTACATGATGTCGCATGATAATAAAAAGATGATTGAGAAAAAAGAGTTGAAAAAATGTTTAATTTCAACTGCTTTGAGCTGTGGCTTATGAGGATGGTTTTTTCCTTGACTTTCAATGCTGTAGGTATAGAGTAATGGGTAAGACTCTCGACTGCTAGGCGATAGATTCAGGTATAGATGTAGGTTCGAAACCCCGTAGCGATTGAAATTTTATTTGTAATATAATGTTTAAAAATGCAATATATGTATTCATCCTAAGCAGAACCATTAAAGTTTATACTCAAAATACTCGCAATCAATTATTATTAATTTTTTGGATACCTTGATCCATCCAAAATCAAAGTCGGCCCCAAATTGTTGTCTAAGGTTGGGCCGACATCAACTTAATAGATGGCCCATATATGGAACCAAATGTCGGGCCGACGTTAAGAAGTCAAAGGCGGTTGACCGTTAGGTTGACCGTTA